>ML810247.1:146817-168994 GCA_009831015.1 Picea engelmannii
TGATCCTACACATGTTATTGACATGAGTTCCTTCCAGGTATTTGATGAGGGTGCACTCATTGCGTATCCAATCCGCATCCTGGACCATCGCATTCGACAACTACACTGTCGAACAATAGATAAGGTCAAGGTCCAGTGGGACAACTATAGTCATCACTCGGTGACCTGGGAGGACACATATGATATGCGTTAGCAATTTCCAGGTTTGTTTGATAGATAGACTTATGATACAATGATACACTTTATTTCGTCACTTATATACTATGAAGCTTGGGATGAAGTTTAGAACAAGAGGGGGTGTATGTAACATCTTGCTCTTGCGCGCACTGAGTGAACTTATTCTTTGAGGACACTTGCTTGTAAGTGATCCGGGTTATTATACTATTGGTCATTTTGATTATGATTATGAGATATGATGGATTTGATGATATGTTATTTTGATGTATTTACATAGACAGGTGTTATTGACTGGGTTCTTCTGAGTGTACAGGACTCTAGACATTGAGGATGCATATGCATCGATGAAACCCCTTGGACTCCAGATCGAGTCAAGGAGTGGACTATTGGGGTTCAAATGTTGTTGATATGACATATGTACATATGATTATATGTTATGATGATTGATTATTATTGCTGACATGATTCGTTGATGGATGCAAGTTGACGATAGCTTGTCGACCAGACTCACATGTGGAGTAGAGGGGTCACACACTACAATCAAATACTTTGAGGGAGAGGTGTGGCAGCAGCCCTGACACATCCTACTAACACTCACGTTGTGGCTTGAATTGTAGGTTAACGACTACCTAGTTTGAGAAGACCCACGATGTCGTGAGGGCAGACTGTGGTAGTCACTCACGATGATTCTAAGGGGAATGTAATAAAGCAAGGGACTTATTCCTTAGAGGCCCTTAGTCTCCCACAAGATCACCTGGTGGAGTATTGACTCCAGGGGTTTGACGTCTACCAAATTCAGTCAAGAGGCGATTGGCACCCTTGGAGCACGTAGTGTGTCTTGAAGGGCACGTTGCGCAAGGAAAAAGGAAAGAGGCAAGTGGCACCCTTGGAACATGTACTTCATCTTGAAGGGCACGTCGTGCAAGTAAAACGGAAAGAGGTGAGTGGCACCCTTGGAGCACCTAGTGCGTCATGAAGGGCACGTCGGGATTTTAACGAGTAAGTGAATAAAACTAGTCGGCCTTAAAATGAATGATGTAATAAGTAAGATTTAAAAACAATTTTTTCCTAATAAAAATGTCACCTAACCTAGTGAAATTAAAACCTAGGTCTAAGTAGAACATGTGGTCAAAAAAAATAATAACAAATAAACATGTAACAAGAAGGGGGGGTAAGAAATTCAAACTTTATTTATTAAAGAAAAAAAAAATATCATGGATGATTAAATTATTAAAAAAGGGGGTAGTGGTTGTTTTTATCTACATTTGCTAAATTAATTTTTAATTAAAGAGGAAAAGGGGTAAATGGTTGTTTTATCTACACTTGCTAAATTGATTTTTTTTAGTTAAAAAGGAAAAGGGGGGGGGGAACTTAAAATAAATAGGAAACTTAAAGAAAAAGGGAAACTTAAAGAAAAGGGGAAACATAAAGAAAAAGATGAATGTCTAACTTAGTAAGGAATCTTGCCTTTGGAACTTTCTAATTATGAACTGAACTAGGAATTAAGTAAGGTGTAAGTCATTTAAGAATTGTAAGGGAATTTTGGGACATCGAGGAGCATTTTTAGGAATGTTCTTAGGTGGATGAGGGAAATAGGAATATTCAATTAATTAATAAAATTGATTTTCTGGTGCAACTAGGGGATGGGTGACATGTGTACGGGGGAGGTTTTTCCTAATTAAATTAATGAAAAATTAACTTAATGAGAATTTGGGAAACTAATTACTTAAAAACTCTATAAAAAGGATGGAGGAGGAGGAGTACGAATCTCATATTTTAGCGTAATGTTGCACTGCTAAAATTTATCTTGACTGAACTTTCTCTTATGGGAGTTGGGATACCCAGCTTGGGTAACGACTGGTAGCTCGACCTTGCGAGGCGAGATAGCTGCTAGAATTCTCTAATATTGTGTGTGTGGCCCCTTTGTGGCTCGGGGGGCTTAGGGGAAAGAAGGGTACCCCTAGCGTTGGCTGGGAGGTACCGGTGAGGTCACATTGGTTGGAAAGCGAGAGATGGATAGAGCACGCACGGGGCAGTGACTTCGAGCATTCGCGTTTGGCTAAGGTACGTCTGTTAAAATTGTCACTTGCTATGAAATTTAAATTACACATGTTTATTTTTCTGTACTCGGTTGAAGATTTATTTTCCATGAGATTTCTTGCACATGCATTCCTATGGTAATTGTAACCCCCTTGTCACTTGATTTATTATGTAAGAATCCTTGCTATCCACTGTATCCTTTATATATGAGTTACTTATTCCTTGCGCGTGGCTAGAATGAGCCTCAGACTCAAAACCTTTCATCCATTCTTGTATCTCCTTCCCACGTTTTCTTTATTCCTTGATTGTGCTTTTATTTCATTATTATTTCACCACGGAGAAGATCTAGATGCATATTGTGTTTTTATCTTCTGTCCCTTATCCTTAAGTTATTAGTATGTTCCTGAGAAGTCGGCCAAGAGCTAAATCGACGGTCATCACTCCAGTGTTTAAAGACTTATAGGTTCAAATGTCCTTCTTTCTTTTGCATGGATAATAAGTGAAGGATAAATTCCACCCAGCTATCTATCCCTTACTTATCTCTGCGTTTTTCTCTTACGATTAGTCATTGTGCCTTCTTGTGAATGACTACCTTTGCGTTCGATTGATTCATTGTTGAATGATTAGTCTTTGTGTTTCTGTGAATGAATATCTCTGTGCTTGAAGGGTAAATCTCTGCATTTTCTTGTGATTGATTACATCAGCATTTTCTTGTGATTGATTACTTCTGTGTTTTCTTTTGATTGATTATCTTTGAGTTTTCTTGGAGTCTTTACTCAGCCTTCACACCACTAATTTCTGGGTGATTTACCCAGCCTTTACACAACAGTTACACCATGATTTTCGTGGCACATTACACAACATTCACGTTATGATTTTAGTGGCACTTTACACAACATTCACGCTATGATTTTCATGGCACATTACACAGCATTCACGCTATGATTTTCATGGCACATTACACAGCATTCACAATACATTTTTTGTGGCTCATTACACAACATTCACACTATGATTTCTGTGGCACATTACATAGCATTCACACTATGATTTTGTGGCATATACACAGCGATATCTCATTGGAACAATGATATGTTTTCTTGACAGTAACATTTGTAATAAAGAGCATTATGTTCGTGTTACGGCGATCTCATCCATGATTGTTATTACACAGCGATCCTATATATATCAATGACAGGGAATTTATAATCGCAATATCATTGAATGTGATTTACATATATATTGGCAGTGATTTAGTGATTGACAGCATGTTATCGTGGATAGCGATTTAATTATTGACAACGTGTTAGCAATATCATGATTGCATTTTTATGACGGTTTTTAATATGATTGACAGTAAATGTTATTACACAGCGATATCATGTTTTTACACCGCAATCTTGTTGTATTTTATTGTTCCTTAGCTTTGGATCCTTATGGTTATTACACAGCGATTTAATAATGTTTAATATTGTAGTGGTTTAGTATTGTTTAAGTTTGGGTAGCGATTTAAGATTGTTGACAGGGATCCTGTATGTATTTTGACAACGATTTTAAATTGTTGTATGATAGCGTTATTGATGTAGACAATGACCTTATTATTTTTCACAACATTTTAGTTATGGTTTTACTATTCTTTAGTTATGAATTTATATATGTGAATATGATGGACATAGCTTTTATATATGTGGACATGGATAGACAACACTAATAGCACATGATTTTATTAATGGACAGTGATTTGTTGATTGTTGATTTAATTATCAATAGATAGCACATGGTTAGACAACATATCAATATTGTTAAGGTACAATAGACAATGATACTATAATTACTAGACAAAACAAAAGATTCCTCTTGGGCTAACAATACAGTTCTTATAAGAATCGCCTTTTACTTTAAATCAGAAAGCTAAATAGACGTACATGATTAGTCTGGTTATAATGGATTCATCCTTAGGGAAATACTTATCTAATATTTAGAGTTAGAAAATAGTTACCATGAACTATTTGTTTGAATATAATCATTTTAATGTGATGTATGATTGTTATAGTAGTTAGATTTTCCTTGCATCTTGTTGACTTGTCGATTGGTTGCTTGGGTAGTCTTCATGTATTGACAGTTAATTTGGTCTCCTAGCGTGTTGGATTTAGCATTGGGTTGGATGTCTAGACATGATAAGTTGCGTCATGGTTATTGTCACGCATATCGCATTGTGGCAGCATGATTCTTGATGAGGGGATCATTGCACACCCTGGCAAATAGATGTGAATGATAACCTGGCTGGAGTCTTGTGCTTCTCGATGTGGGTGTATTGTTCATTGTAATTGATGTTGGTACTTGGTTTTGTAACACCTTAATGTGTTTGGTTTTGCACATCGTAGAGGTTCTTAGTTATTGTTCGTCGAAGCCGGTGTGTCGGGTTTGTTGATGTTGACCTTTAGCTTGTAGGCATTGTCTTGCTTATGTTGAGCGGGTAGTCGTTTTTACCTATCTATTGATTATTGCATGTTTCATCCAGTTTCCTGATGTGCCAGTATGTTGAGTCATTGTTTTATGTTTCCTGATCTACATGTGTGTGCGTCGTCAAGTTGCGTTGTTTAATTGTTTTCGTTGATTGCCTTCCCGCTTAAATAAAAATGTTTTGCATTGTGTCGCATGAAGTCGTAACAATGGGTTCGTTACAAAATCCACCTCCTCCTTCTCACATTCCTCCAGGTGAGTCCATTGAACCTAAACCTGCACCAACACCACCGCTTCCTAGATGAGTCCATTCAACACGGGAAGCAGTTGGTGATCTTTTCAGTGATCATTTAGATCAGAATCAAACACGTTCACAATTCCAACGAGCCTCCTCTCTTTTGGCTCAATTTTCAGAGACTCGTGATCCAGAAACATTTGCAAAATATTTAGGTCATCTAGATTGGGATACAACAATGAATGAACAATATTGTTCTTTAATGAAAAAATATACTTAGGATCTTGTACCTCTTCCAAAAGAAAGAAAATTTGTCATATGTAAATGATTCTACAAAAATGAGTATGCATCATCATAAATATACATAATGCTCGATACATATGGTTTGCCTCACTAAATTGTAACCTTAAACTTAAATGTAAATTCCAATTCGTTTATCATACTAAATCAAACGATAGTAAAGTTTCAAAATTTGTTTGGAAAACATTTCGTGTTCATATGGATTTCCTTATAACTAAATGGTAACCTTAAACTTGATTTATCATGCTAAATAAGTGATGGTAAAATTTTAAAACCAAAACCCAATCAATATTTATTTCTACTACATTGATTGGAAAGAGCATGGGATTCAACAAACTTCAAGAGTGAGATCAACATGGAGGAGACAACTCAACAAGCCATGAAATAAGTTGCTTGATAGGATCATGTAACAACCTTCTTGGTAAAATCAACAAGTTAGCAAAGAAAAAATAAATTACAAATATAATTGTGATAATCATAGAGTGAAAATTTTGTATCTAACTGGTCACAAAAGACAAAATTCTAATTGACAACTAATTAAGAGACTTAAAGATATACACAACTAAGTCAGTGTCAATATCTAATAAACATTATTAATTTATTTATTTATAAGAAACAAAGTCAATATATAATATTGAGAAGTTCCTAAAATGTCCTATACCAAATCAATGATAATTTTCAAAGGAAGTTCCAAATCAAGAAGTTCCTAGAATGTCCTATACCAAATCAAGGATAATTTTCAAAGGACGTAATTAAAGTCAAAATAAGGCAACTAACTATATTATTTAATTGTTGTACAAATTACACATTAATCTTATTTAAGTAATAATTAGTGGCCAAAACACGTTATATAACTTTACCTTGATATTTTGCAATAAAATTCTCATATTCCTAATAATTTATAATAATACCAGTATTATAAAAATATTAATGTTTATAAGTCACAAATAAACAATATCCCATAACATATTAACTTACAATTGCATTAATTCCTTCTATAACTTCTTAATTTACAATAGCATTAATCCCTTGCCATTTATTTATTTAAATAAACTATAACATTTAAATTTTCCTTATGACAACCCATTTAATATATATATATATATATATATATAATTAGCAATAACTTATATAACTTTGTCTAACAAACTTTTCTTTCAACTCAATAATTAGTTATTCCCATACCACTTTCTATTTACTTAGCGATTTAAATAGAAAAAGCATATATATATATATATAACTATTGGTTTCATCATCATGACACGGTTGTATTGGAAATCTTAACGACAAGCCAATCAGAATATTAAATCGGTGTCCAAATTTTCGGAGCTAGCAACAGTTATGTAAAAAGGACACTCAACCGTTACACGAAACCTTACTGCGGAAAAGTTTGGATCAAGACTATTCAAGAACACTGTTGGAACCAACCCAAAGGATCTTTCAAGTGTACCAGTCTTCTTAACGATACCAATTCGTATTGGCTCAAACAAGAGGCTTTTATTTTTCCCACGCAATCATTATTTACTTAATTATTTTTATTCTCTTTTTTTTAAATAATAGCTCAAATAAATGCTCATTCTTAATAACTCATAAAATAAGATAGGATCGAAAGCACGACTCAACATCTACAGTTGGTATTAATTTGTATTAAATTTCAACCCATCTCTCCTACTGAGGCTTGCGCAAGTAGACTTATCTACTTCTCAAGCTAAGAAGATTTTCCTCCTTTGCTATCCTTCCAAGTTCTTCCAGGTGCAAGACAATGTTTGTGAGAAGAGAACAGTTTATAAACAAGCCTAACTTATGTCATTATTTTAAAGGCTGAGTTAACCACGTGTCCAACTGATGTTATAGTTAGAAGATATTTCGACCAGAATGATAGCCATGATTATCGTTATGGCAACTAAAATTTGGGAACGATCTCATCGTAATTGTATGTGATAACTATGGGTGGAAGTGCATGTGATAAACTGTGTTTGAGAACCACCTTACATAAGATGGTGTTGATGGGGTTTCCCTTTTCCCAGGGAAGGAAAGGTTACACCGATGGCACCATGGCTATAGGTGCCTGAGGAAATTTTGCCAACGAAACCTTCCTGCACTTTGAATATCTAATGGAAGTTTGCTTACCAGAGCAATTTCCATATGGAAAACTCCTTAGTCGGAGGCTGAGTACTGAGCTCACAAAGGGTGAAAAAACGATAATAGTATAAAGAGCGATAATACTATTTCATATACTTCATCTGAAGCTAGTAACATACTTTACCCATTATTAAGTGATAGAAATTCGACTTATGAATTGATAATAGCGAAATCTTCGACATAAATTTTTATAACCAGCAAAAAATCAATCTTCAACCCTACATTACCATACGCAGTTCAGAAAATGTAAATTGTGATTCACAAGGACGTAAAAACTAACATTACAATTTCTATGCTTCCTCATTACAAGCATTAATATATATAAATTACATCCCACAAGTAGTTAAACTAAAATAACAAAAATATTGTGACTGGTGTGCTGATGTTATCGAAGATAATCTTCAATCTAGATCTTGCACAACGTCTCCTTCCTTTGCCTACTAATCGAAATACTCTTCACCAGTACCTCCCAACCAACGCTAGGGTACTCTTCTTGCTCCTTAGCCCCCCAAGTCACAAAGGGGCCATATACATAAAACTCAGACTGGTTCAAGATTACCCTCGCAATGAGAAGCTTCCACCTCTTGCACAAGCTTGAAGCCCAACTCACACAAGTAAAATTAGTCAATAGAAATTTCACTAGCATTTCATTCATCCAATAGGTTACTTTCCCTCTTCCTCGCCATTTTTTTATAAGAAATTTCACCTTGACACTTGTCATCTCATGCATAATTAGCTAATTTTTAATAATTTAATTTGAGAGTATTCACCCCAACACATGTCATACTTTCCCCAATTTGCACATATTTAATCCATTTTTAATTTAAATAATTAAGCATTTTCCCTCGCACTCATAATGAGTTCCTAGATTTCCTCCTAGTTGTTCCTTAGTTCCCCCAATTTCTCTTTTACAGTTGGAGTTTGATTATGACTCTACATCTAGTTAAAATTAGAGTCTAGATTGACTTAAGATTCTAAGTCTATGTTGACTACACATTATTTCATGAAATGATTTTCTTTTAATTAATAAAAATTATCTTTTATTAATTTCATGCACTCATTGTGCACATGCCCAAACTTTATTCTCATTCTCCCTTCACTAGAGTTTATTTAGTCTAAAATCCCTTAACCCATTTTACAATTTTACTTAGTCAAAACATCTAAGCTTGAAATTTTGATTATGTTATTTAGTTTATAACTAAATAATAATTTATACTCTCTTTTCTATAAGGTCTAAGTATTCAATTTATTTTCTAGGGTACTCTATATTTTTTTTATTGAATCAAAATTCATATGTGTGATGTGCCCTTCAAGTTGCACCTGCATGCTCCAAGGGTGTCACTCGCCATTGACTAGTTTGGAAGTTGTTCGATGCTTGGAGTAAATACTCCACTTTTTGACCTTGTGTGAGACTAAAGGCTTACGGAGGAATAAAGAATATTCCTTATTGCACGCCCCTCAGAAATCCTTGTGAGCGACTATCTCAGTATTCTCTCACAACATCATGAACCTCTCGGAATAAGGTAGTCGTTAACCTTCAGTTCAAGTCACGACGAGAGTTCTAGTAGGCTATGACAGAGATGTTGCCACACCTCTCCCTCATCCATATGATATTTTTGTATGACCCATTTACTTCATATGTGATTTGGATTAGCAAATGTCACCATGACCACATCCATTGACAAAGATAACATCAGTAACTCATATATATATAATCCATAACTGAAATCATCATATAACACATGTGTAGTAAATCAAGTACTCATGTAATAAAAATCAATAGTCCACTCTCTTACTCAATCCAGAGTTCAGGGAAGTTTGTTGATTCCATCAACATCCTCATCATGTCACGTTTCCTACACACTCAGGAAACCTCATCATAATACATGTCAATGTTATACATCAATATAATTAACATGTCAACTTTCAAAACTTAATCATAGCATGAACACACAAAACAAAACTGATAATCACAATGTACCACATTTTAACCAGATCACTTACTCGCAAGTGTCCTTAAATAATAAGTCAATGTATGAAAAGTGATCAGTGGAACTGGATGTTACATACACCCCCTCTTGTTTTAAACTGTGTCCCGAAGTTTGTACAATCTAACAATGAAAGCAATAATGTAGTTTATACTAATATATATATATATATATATATATATATATATATATATATATATATATATATATATATATATATATATATATATATCAAAATAAATAAGGAAAATGTTGACGCATCTCATATGTGTCCTCCCAAGTAGCAAAATGTGTACTATAATTGTCCCACTGAACCTTGACCTGATCAAGTATTCGACATCGTAGTTTTTTTTGTGTGATGGTCCATAATGCGGATTAAATCCACTATGAGAGAACCCTCGTCTGCTACCTACAATGAACTCATGTCAATAACATGTGACGGATCTAAAATATAATGATGTAAAACTGAAACATGAAACACATCGTGCATATACCTCAAAGAATCGGGTAAGGCTAGTGAGTAATATATGTGTCCTTTTTTTTTCTACAACTTCGAAAGGTCCCACAAACCTTGGAGAGAGTTTAGCACCCTTACCAATCTTAATTGAACTATTATGTGGCTTCACCCGCAAAAACACTTTATCACCAACCTCATAATTACAGTCTATACGATGTGCATCTGCATAACTCTTTTGTCGATCTTGCACTTTTTTAATTCTTTTCCATATAGATTTCATCTGATCTTCCATTTCTTGGATCACTTCTAGTCCCATTAAGACCCTATGCTCTATTTGATCCCAAATTAGAGGCATCCTACACTGTCGCCTGTATAAAAACTCAAAAGGTTCAATCTTTATCGTACTCTGATAATTGTTGTTGTACGCAAATTCTACCAATGGTAAAAATTCTTCCCATCGTTTTTGTTGATCCATCACATACATTCAAATCATATCCTCTAGAATTTGATTCGTTCTTTCTATTTGTCCATCTATTTTAGGGTGACATGTTGTACTAAAATTCAATTGCATTCCCAAAGCCTCTTGGAAACTAGTCAAAACTAATCCAGTGAATATCGATCCTCTATCAGATATTATCTTCCTTGGTACACCATGCAATCTTATAGTTTTGGTAACAAAAATTCTAGCTATGTTTGGTGATTGATACATCATACGAACTAGAATAAAATGTGCACTCTTCGTCAAAGTGTTGAAGACTACAAAAATAGAATCATGTCTCATTTCTGTCAATGGAAATCCAACAACAAAATCCATCGATATAAATTCTGATTTTGATTCAAGAATCACATGTGGTTGTAATAATCTTGTTGGATGTCTATGTTCAGAATGTTTAGCCTTCACTTGTTGACATTCAAGACATCTCAACACATAGTTAACTGTATCAGTTTTCATTTCCTTCCAAAAGAATAATGGTTTAAAGTATGCCTTCATCTTCGTGACTCCAAGATGATCCATATACACTACTCGATGAGATTCATTTAAAATTAGCTTCCTTAATTTGTCATTTGGTGGCACATAAATTCTGCCATTATACCTTAGTAGTTCATCATTGTCCAAAGAATAACTCTCATATCTAGGTATCATCTAACGATTTTCAGGTCCTATCAAGCTTGTCAACTGGGTTTGTCTTTGACCACAGATTGACTCTAAGTTTCAATTGTTATGATAATGTTTGTTGTTGTTTTAGGACAGCCAACAGTCCAAGAACTTCTTGTTGATTTTTTTCGGTTGCACTTCCAATTTTAGGTTCTCTAGCATGTAGTTTTAGTAACCAGAAGCTAGCACATGAATACTAAAATAATTACAACACACCTAAAGATATTTACAACTGAAAATAAGATCTAAGAAACTAACACATGCATTTTTGCACACAGGTATTTTTGTTCAACATGACCCTAGATAAAACCCCCCCAGGGAAAACCAGTTTGGGATATATGTCTATATAATGATGATCAAAGAAAGATATACAAAAAGTAATGAAATACAATGGAACCTGTATACATAGTAGGCTCCTCATAAGCCTTGACACAAGAACTAGAAAGATAAGTTCCCAAACTCAGGTGTGCCCTCTTCCTTTATTTCCCTCTGCACTGAACTGAAGCGCTCTAGCTCATTTGTGACCCAATGAACAAATCCCTCCATAGGAATGTGCTCTAATGTGCTGCCTCTCCATTGAAACTGTCAGATCTTGAATCCTCCAAGCAGATATGCTACCATGTAGCTGCCATTCCTCTCCACAGGAGTTCCCTCCTCCTAGCAGAAATGATCACAATAAATAAATAGAGACTAAAGATGGATATATCTCACCATGAATTCATGCACCCTCCCTCTATCCTCCTCATTCATCTGACCTCATCTCAAGGTGACAAATCCTCCTCTCCCGGTGAGAAAATGAAGGATCCAAGTGTGCCTCCTCTCCTAGATGTGCCCCTCCTCCATGTAAAATGCTCCCTCTAAGAAATATAAGCTATGGCTCCATGGAAATGCTCTCCATGCAATCTCAAAAAAAACAAGAGCCTCTACTCAATCTCTTAAGGGTTTTTCTCAAATCCTCATGAAGTGTGCCCTCCTTCTCCTCAAGAAATGTGCCCTCCTCTCTTCTCCAAAACTCACAAGTGAAGAATGAATCTCAATAATACACTTTACCCTCTCTTTAGCCTCCTTTGGCAAACCCTAAAAGATCAATGGCCTAGATTATATCTAGCCAAGTCTAATCAATGGGTGAGATCAAATCCAAAAATCTCACTAAGAAAACCCACTTTCCTTGGTTGTTTTATGTCTATTAATTCACCCACATTGTGAATTAATTGTCACTTTATGACTTAAGTGACATATTTCACTTTTGACTTAAATATCCTAAGTCAAAGTGAAATTAGAATCATAAAGTAAAGTATAAGGGTAATAGTCTTCCCCCTTTGTGATTAGAGACTCATAAGCACATGGGGACCACTTCCCAAGGTACCCAAATCCCAACACTCCCTCTTACCGAGGAAAGTACTCCTCACCACCAATATCATCCCTGTAGTGGACATGGTTGCCTCCTGGCATATGCTCAGTGAGTATGGGTGTACCCTGATCACTGAAAGTGGACTCTGTCACAGATCTGCTCAACCTATATGATCTATAAATGGCACTGACTCTCCATCTATCCAAGATCACCTAGATATTAGCATCACACTGAAGATCTCCACCTTGGTCTCCCACCAAGGATTTCCTCCTACTCTTGGCCTCTCACCAAGAGTCTCTACTCTTTGCATCCCACCAAGACTCTCCCCCTCTTGGTCTCTCACCAAGAGTCATGAACTTGGCCTCTCGCCAAGTCACCTCCACCTAAAGTGGATCCAGAACCTGATTTGCCTGTCTCAGAAGCTATGTGAGGCTCAAGCCTCTGTGGTGCCCTGTTGCTCCTCCTCATCATCCTCTGATGCATTGAAGCTATAGCACCAACTCTCTGTCTACTCGGCTTCTCTAAAACTATAGCTATACTAGGTGGACCAGTCACCCACTCTGAAGATGTCCAGGGACAGTGAGTATCATCTCCCTTTGAATCACTGCTTTGATTCAGTCAGTCCTCCTCAACTCTATCTCCCCAACTAATGATGGATGGTGTAATAGTAGATAAAGTAGTCATGAATGCACACTCTCTTGCAAAATGATCACTGAACTCTATCTCCTTTGTTGTCGTTGCTGACACATCATGTTGCTTCTTCTTCTTCTTGGGACATTGTCCTGCATAGTGACTCATCTCTCCACAAGAAAATCATCTCACTGTTCTCATGTCTCTCCTCTACCCACTGTTGTTGCTTCTCTCTCCTCCCTGTGGTAAGGCCCCAAACTTGGGACCCTTCCGACCTCCACAGTCGATCTTCTTCTTTTCCTTTGTCCAAAGAGCAAGGTCCTCAACACCAAAAACTGGCTGTTGTTGCTGATGTTGTTGTCTAGAAGCCTCGGCTACAAGCCTAATCTCCTCCTGGACAAAATCATCCCACATCCTCTCCCATATAGGCATAACCTCCCTGGAAATAATTCCATGTACAAATGGACCCCATAGTTTGGTGAAGCTATTCATAGCTTCCCTCACCAAAGAGTTAGGGTTCACAACCTCTCTAATGGTTGTAAGCTTGTCTCTGATCTGTGTGTATCTACCAAGGAATGAAGTAACTGACTCATCCTCGAGCATGTGAATGCCCCTAAGTCGGTCATGAAGAACCATATTTTGGTTCTCATTAGAGCTCTCATATAACTTGCACAGAGATTCCCACATCTCAAATGCACAAGTATTCCCAGTCAAGTGGGGAATAATGTGATCTCTCATAGCATCACAAATGATCATCTTTGCCTTGTTGTTCCTCCTCCTGAACTCTGCCACCAATATGGGAGCAGTGACAGGAATGGGAGGAAAAACTTCCTCGATTATGTCCCATAGCTCAAGGTCCTCTAAAATAAAGACCATCCTCACCTTCCAAGGCGACCAATTGTTAGCCTCGTCTAGCATGTCCTCTACATGCATATGAGATATCAGCATGTGTGTCAACTGTGCTCACTCTGATACTCCCAATGCAAAGGAATGTTTCCTTACTCATGTCAACACATGTGTGAAAAGAGGCAAGTGAATCCATGACCTCACTCCTAATCAGTAGGTTTCAAAAGAGGTCGTCAACTACAGCCTCACTCCTATCCACGCAGGTGTGAAAAGAGGTTGTCCACAAGTGTCAAAAAAATTTCCCAACTGTCCTCTACAAAAATATTCCCTCTAACAACCATTGAATGAGCTAATGGTTGTCCACAAAAATATGCCAAGAAGATGTACATGAAAGCCAACAAAATGTTGTCCCAACTGCTCAAAATTCCAGCCACCTCAACTCTAATACCATGAATATTTCCAGGTCCTATCAAGCTTGTCAACTAGGTCTATCTTTGACCATATATTGAATCTAAGTTTCAACTGTTATGATAATTTTTTTTGTTGTTTTAAGATAGCCAATAGTCCAAGAACTTCTTGTTGATTTGTTACGATTGCACTTACAATTTTAGGTTCTCTAGCATGTAGTTTTAGTAACCAGAAGTTAGCACATGCATACTAAAATAATTACAACACACCTAAAGATATTTACAACTAAAAATAAGTAGATCTAAGAAAATAACACATGCATTTGTGTACACAAGTATATTTGGTCAACATGACCCTGGATAAAACCCCCCTGGGGAAAACCAGTTTGGGATATATGTCTATATAATGATGATAAAAGAAAGAGATACAACAAGTAATGAAATACAATGGAACCTATATACATAGAAGGCTCCTCACAAGCCTTGCCATAAGAACCAGAAAGAGAAGTGCCCAAACTCAGGTGCACCCTCTTCCTTTGTTTCCCTCTGCAATGAAATGAAGCACTCTAGTTCATCTATGGCCCAATGAAGAAATCCATTCATAGTAATGTTCTCTCATGTAATTCCTCTCCACTGAAACTGTCAAAGATCGAATCCCCCAAGCAGATATGCTACCAGGTAGTTGCCAGTCTTCTCCACAGGTGCACCCTCCTCCTAGCAGAAATGATCACCATAAATAAACAGAGACTAAAGCTGGATATATCTCACCATGAAATAATATGCCCTCCCTCTAGCCTCCTCATGCATATGACCTCATCTCAAGGTGACAATTCCTCCTCTCTCGGTGAGAAAATGAAGGATCCAAGTGCGCCTCCTCTCCTAGATGCACCCCTCCTCCATGTAAAATGCTCCCTCCAAGAATAGAATATATGTCTCCATGGAAATTCTCTCCATGCAATCTCAAACAAAACAAGAGCCTCTCCTCAATCACTCAAGGGTTTCTCTCAAACCCTCATGAAGTGTGCCCTCCTTCTCCTCAAGAAATGTGCCCTCCTCTCCTCTCCAAAACTCACAAGTGAAAAATCAATCTCAATAATACACTTTACCCTCTCTTTAGCCTCCTTTGGCCAACCCTAAAATATCAATAGCCTAGATTAGATCTAGCCAAGTCTAATCAATGGGTGAGATCAAATCCAAAAATATCACTAAGGAAACCCACATTCCTTAGTTGCTTTATGTCTATTAATTCACCCACATTGTGAATTAATTGTCACGTTATGACTTAAGTGACATATTTCACTTTTGAATTAAATATTTTAAGTCAAAGTGAAATTAGAATCATAAAGTAAAGTATAATGGTAATAGTCTTCCCCCTTTATGCTTAGAGACTCATAAGCACATGGGAACCACTTCCCGAGGTACCCAAATCCCAACATCATCATGGTATCTTATTTGATATTGTTTTTTACTTCCTTATACCAGTCGTCATCAACCTGTAATGCTAAAATATTTTTTCGAATATTCATATTTAGGGCTATTACTGAGAAGATGAGAGGTCTCTGAATCAACACATATACTACTCTATTTATTGTTCCCTTAATGTACATGATCTCAAAATCATATTCACTTAAAAGTTTTGACCAACGTCTTTGTCGTGTGTTCAAGTCACTCTGAGTAAAAATGTGTTGTAATCCATGGTGATCAGTTTTCAGTTCAAATTTTCATCTAATAAGGTAATGTCTCCAAACTTGCAAGGCATAAACAATTGATAGTAATTCCAAATCGTGAGTTGTGTAATTCTCTTCATGCCTTCTTAGTTTCCTTGAAATGTATGCGATCACCTGACCATCTTGCATTAATACTCCACCTAATCCTTCCTTGTATGTGTCTGTGCATACCAAGAATTCCTTATCCATATCAGGAACTTCCAGTATCAGTGTTGTTGTTAATAAATATTTAAGCTTCTAAAATGTTTCAGCGCATTTCTTCGTCCATATGAATTTCTTATTCTTCTTCTGCAATTCTATGATTGGATTTGCTATCTTTGAAAACCCTTCAACAAAGTGTTGATAGCAACCTGTTAATCCCATAAAACTACGTACTTCTTGCACATTCATCAATGTTGTCCATTCCATAATAGCTTCTACCTTTGTTGGATCCACAGTGATACCTTCTCGAAAGATAATATGTTCCAAATAGTGAATCTTCGACTGATAGAAAGAACACTTTGATAGCTTTTCGTACAACTTGTTTTCTCTTAAACATTGTAGAAATAATCTCAAGTGTTCATCATATTCCTCTCTCATCTGAGAGTAAATCAATATATCATCAATAAATACCTATACGAACTTATCTAAGTATTCACGAAATACCCCATTCATTAAACTCATAAATACACCAGGGGCATTTGTCAATCCAAACGGTAATACAAATTCATAATGTCCAAATATTGTCTTAAACGTTGTTTTAGGAATGTCTTCCTATTTAATTCATAATCGGTGATACCTCTATCTCAAATCAATCTTTGAAAATATTGTCACTCCCTTCATTTGATCAAATAAATCATCAAGTCTCGGTAACGGGTACTGATTATTGATCATGGCTTCATTTAATTAATGATAGTCAATGCAAATCCTCCATGATCCATCCTTATTTATTACAAAAATTACTGGCGCACCCCACAATGATACACTTGGATGTATAAGTCCCAAATCCAACAACTCCTTCAATTTCATTTTTAACTCTTGCAATTACGGTGTCGACATACGATATGGCGTTCTAGCAATCGGTTATGTTCCATGTTTAATATCTATAGTAAATTTAAATTCTCTATTTTGTGGTAAACCTAGTAGTTCCTCATGAAATACGTCGACAAACTCTGATACTACAGGAAGGTTTTCTAATCCTTATGTGTCCCCATTTTCATTAATTGCTAAGATGGAATATAAATTACATAATTTGCACATTCTTTTCTGTAAGTGTAGGGAATAAATAAATCTTAGTGATAATCCTTGGTTTCTTCCTACAATTACTCTACTCTGTCCCAAATCATCAATTAAACTTAATCTCTTCATCTTGTAGTTAAGTATCGCATCATGCGATTCTAACCAATCCATTCCAATCACAATGTCGTAATATCCCAATATGATGACATAAAGGTTTACATTTGTGACGAATTCACCCAAATCGATAATACAATCTTTAACTTTTCCTCCAACCTTTTGCTTGGCACCAGATGCCATTTCCACATATCTAAACTCATCTTGTTTGATTTCCTTTACCTCAATTATTTTAAGCACGGCACTAGATATAAAACTCTCAGTGGCTCATGTATATATCAAAACACTCAAATTTCGATTTGTTGTCATACATGAAGTCTCAATCACTGTGGATTGATGCTCATCCTGGAGGTTATTCATCATTTCATGAATCCTATGGACCTTTCCCAAATCTCCTACTTTCGTCTGTCACGCTAATTCAAAGACTCTTTCCTTATCAATAGGAAATTTTCTCTTATAATGTGTCTCTCCACAAGTCCAACATCTACTCTTAGGACCGGTTCCCCTAGTTTCAGAGGAAGGATCTGTTGGTCTAGGGTTTTGAGGCCCCAATCTGTTTCATGGAACAGATCTATGTTACTATTTCTACCGAGGATAACGTGGCTGCTACTACGATGGTTATCTATATGGATTCCTCTGATTGGTAGTTGGTCTATGTGGTGTAGAAAATACAGGTCCTCTAGGTGTATCGCAGTGCCTAGAAGTTTGTCTAACAGGTGTCTGTTGTTGCGGTGCTCTATGCGATGTTTTTCTTGTCTGTCTGGATGGATTCCTACCTTGACCCTCACTATTCAACTCTTCTTCAGTGTTAAAAGCTTTATGTATTGCATCATGCAAAGTCTAAGGCATCAATATCCTCACCTTAGCACGAAGGTTGAATTTGAGACCAAAAAAAAACTTATTAACCTTTAATTTCTCAATGTTCATATGAGGAGCATATCTATGCAACTCCATAAACCTAGTATCATACTTTGGTACTATATGACTACCCTGTTGTAAAGCGTTGAATTCATTAAGTTGGCGCTCAATGAACTCATCAGACAGGTACCTCTCTCAGAATTGTTCCTCGAACAATTCCCATGACACATCTTCAACAACCATGTTCAGTTGTGGTAAGAGTGTCTTCCACCAAAGAATCACACTATTTTTCAGTTGAAATACCTCCATGCGGACCTTCATGTTGGAGGTATAATATCGCAATGCAAAACACATTACCATACTCTCCAACCAAGCTTTGACAACTAAACCATCCGTAGAACCCAAGAACTCAAGAAATTTTACCTTCTCGAGTTCTCTATGAACACTACCACTCACTACAGGAGGCCATTGTCAACCCTCATTTGGCACAGACCCTTTTCCCTCATCACGATCAAGGCAATTTATCAGTGCCTCAGACATCCTCTAAAAATACCTCATCATTCCCATGACATCACGACCCACTGCAACTTTTTCTTGGTCAGTAGTTTGTCCTTCTCCCTATGGATCAGATCCCTCTGGTTTTGATGTACTTGGAAGAGGCATTCCTCTTCCTCCCACAGCTTGACGTCTACTCATTCTTTGTCTTTTAACCATGATATCTGCCATGAAACAAATTCAAATTATATTAGTATTACATCTTCAATTAAACATAAGCATTGCAAGTTATACGGGTCTGGTGTCGTAGAGTCGAACCCGCTCTAATAACATATGTAACAACCCTCTTGGTAAACTCAACAAATTAGCAAGGAAAAAATATATATATATATATATAATTTCAATAATCATAGAGTGAAAATTGTGTATCTAATTGATCACAAAAATAAAATTTACTAGTAAAAAAAAATTTAATTGGCAACTAGTTAAATAACTTAAAAATATACGCAAATAAACATTATTAATTTATTTATTTATACGCAACTAATTCAATATCCAATATCAAGAAGTTGTAAATCAAGAAGTTCCTAGAATGTCCTATACTAAATCAAAAGGATACAATTAAAGTCAAAATAAGGCAACTAACTATTTTATATTATTAAATTGTTGCGCAAATTACACATTAATCTTATTTAAATAATAATTAGTCACCAAAACACCTTATATAACTTTACATATTTTGCAATAGCATTCTCATATTCCTATTATTTTATAATAATACCAATATTATAAAAATATTAATGTTTATAAGTCACAAATAAACAATATCCCATAACATATTAACTTACAATTGCATTAATTCCTTGCCATTTATTTATTTAAATAAACCATAACATTTAAATTTTTCATATCCCATAACATATTAACTTACAATTGCATTAATTCCTTGCCATTTATTTATTTAAATAAACCATAACATTAAAAAAATTCATATGACAACCCAACCCATTTAATGAAAACGTATATGTATATATTCACTTAAAAATAAGTTATATAACTTTGATTAACAAATTTTTCTTTCAACCCAATAATTAGTTATTTTTATGCTACTTTCTATTTACTTAGCGATTTAAATAGAAAGCGTATATATACACTGAGTGGGTCTAATGGTTAAGAACATATATTTCCTCTTAAAAGATCACAGATTCAAATTCAAACTTAATTATTTTTATTTTTATTTTTAAACAATAGGTAAAATAAATATGCATTCTTATTTATTTTTTTAAACAATAGGTAAAATAAATATGCATTCTTAATTACTCATAAAATAAGATCGGATCAATCGTATTAAATTTCAAATTCGTATTAAATTTCAACCCATCTCTCCTACTCAGGCTTGCACAGGTAAACTTATCTACTTCTCAAGCTAAGAAGATTTGTCGCCTTTGTTATCCTTCCAAGTTCTTCCAGGTGCAAGACAATGTTTGCGATAAGAGAACAATTTATAAAAACGCCTAACTTATGTCAGTATTTTAAAGGCTGAGTTAACCATGTGTCCAACTGATGTTACAGTGAGAAGATCTTTCGACCAGGATGATAGCCCCGACTGTGGTTATGGAAACTGAAATCTGGGAATGATCTCATTGTAAGTGTATGTGATAATTGTTGGAAACAGTGACAACAATTCATCCATGAATAGGATTTCAGATCCTATAAACCGGGGTTGGTTGTAACCAATGCGACTAAGATAAAATATGGATGAGATTACATTTAATATGTACATTTCTATAAATTTGATGTATGCCCGTAGAGGCTGTGTGAGACAGAGAGGAGTGAGATCCTACTATAATCTCCATTAGCTGAATAATAAGATAATCGATACCTATGCTTGGTGGACGTAGCCCAACATTTGGGTGAACCACGTAAATTTTTTTGTTCCTTGTCTGCATTTGTATTGATTGTCTTATGTTAATTTGTGTTTCCGCATTTGCAAATTACAACAAGTGGTATCAAAGCTGAGGAGGACGCAGACTGGAAGAAGCCGCTCACTGGAAGAGGCCGCGTTGAAATCGTTGTTGAAATTTTTCTTTTGAAAGGGGGCGTCGGCGCTGGACAACATGTCTACGGGTGCGTTGTTTAAAGGAAATTCACTGGATTTGAGAGGGAGCGCCGAGAGGGAGCCATCGCTCACCTTACCAACCAAAGGGAGCGCCATCCATCTAGTAAACTTCTACGCGGCTCGTTATTTTGATTGAGTGCACCCCAACATCCTCTAAAGGAGCGTTGACAAAGCTAAGGAGTGTTGACATCTTTATAAAAAGATTCATATGAAGTTTTTTGAATTTACATTTTTAAAAGATTCGTATGAAGTTTTTAAATTTACACTTTGGAAAGTATTAAAAAAGGTTTTATACTTTTTCATTTTGGAAAATCTTAAAGGTTATTATATTTGAGATTTAAAAATATAATATGTAAAGGTGGAGGATGTTGAAGGGTGGAGGAATAAGGTGGAGTGACTTTTTTATTAAAAAAAAATTATAAAAGGTGAATGTATGTAATTTCTTTGAAAATTACACAAGATTGTTTCTTCACGTATATTTTTTTTGGGGGGGGCTTGGATATTACAAACAATGGTGTTTGTTTCTTTTATGTTTCCTCTAATGAAAAAGATGCAGAGTGCTAAGTTTGAAATTGAAAAGTTTAATGGCAAGAACAATTTCGAGACCTGGAAGGTTAAGATGCACGATCTGCTCGTGCAACAAGGCATGGTGAAGGCGCTTTTGGGAAAAGCAAAGCAGCCCGCGTCCATAACAGACGAAGACTGGGATGAGATGGATGTGAGAGCACTGAGTGCCATACGCCTGTGTTTGGCTGATGATGTATTGTTCAACATTGTTACAGAGAAGACAGCAGCCGGTTTGTGGTCAAAGATGGAAAGCTTGTACATGACAAAATCCTTGACAAACAGGATCTTTCTGAAAAGACAATTGTATAGTTTACGCATGAAGGAAGGTACGAAAATTGTTGATCATCTAAATACTTTCAATACTCTTCTAGTCTAGTTGAATAGCATGGGTGTGAAATTTGAATCCGAAGATAAGGAAATTACATTATTGTGTTCTTTGCCCACGTCATGGGATCATTTCGTTAACTCTATTAGTTTCAGTTCAACAGAAACTATTGAGTTTGATGATACTGTTGGAGCTTTACTATCTGAGGAAACAAGGAAGAAATCAAATCTAGAAACCTCTACATCTGAGGCATTGGTGGTCAGAGGCAGACCAAAAGAAAGAGGACAGGGTCAGAGGGATTTCTCTCAGTCAAAGTCAAAAGGAAGAAAGAGCAAGCTCAAGTGTTGGTTTTGTGGAAAATCCGAACACCTGAAGAAGGACTGTTGGAAGCGACAACAAAACTCCAAAGAATACCCTCCAAAAGAGACGAAGGAAGCAAATGCAACCGAAACAAGTTCAGCAACAGGTTCAGGTATAGTTGATGAAGTTTTATCAATTAGTATTGGTTCACGTCATGATCAACATTGGCTATTAGATTCTGGTGCTTCAAACCACATGTGTC
>ML810247.1:195275-218576 GCA_009831015.1 Picea engelmannii
CTTTTGCTACTTCTGATTTGATTAGAAGAAAATAAAAAAAAAAAAACTCAGCTTGTTAGGTCTCTTTCTTTATTGGCATTTTCTTTGCATTGTTATTTGAAAAAAAAAAAAATTAACATAGTCTTGTGTTTTCTTTCCATCTTGAAAGAATTTCAAAAGAAAATAAGAAAGATAATCTTATTTGCTAGTGTTCTTATAAGTTTCATTTTTCGCAAGAGTCTTGACAACATCAGTTGCACTACCACACCCTTTTTGAATAAATCAAGCCTTAAAAAGAATGTTAATTAAAATAATTAGACTTTATGTTTGTAGGGTCCATCAACTAGTCTAGGCTAGAGCCTTGATTTAGGTTGGAGAGGAAACTCTTCAAGGCTTATAAAACAAACATTGGATTCAGTGCTAGGGAGTGTAAAAAGTCTACTAAACGTGAAAGTTATCCGGGACTCCCCTCTACCACAGGGGCTAAACATGAGGTCGCATGCAAAAAGGTAGTGGAGATAACCCCTCCAAAGTTGGACCAAGCGTAGTGGGGAATGCATATAGAGGACTTGTCATGGGATTTTGTCGGTCGCATTTTCCATGAAGCTTTGTGGATCTTGAATCTGTTCGAGGTCCTCAGTTGTCTTCCGGACCACTTTCTTTCGATACCCTTGATAGGTTTCGGGCTTGATACCCTGCTCATTGCAGTCCACCCAACTGTCGAATATACCTGCCTGGTGACTATTTGCAAGATGGAAACCTAGCTTCCTTTATTCTAGAGACTTAAATAGGTGATTGTGGGGGTATACCATAGTACCTAGGGCAGATGTCGGGCCACACTTTGCAGATTATACCCAGAGGGTGGTTCCGTGTTCGAGTTTCACTTGCACCGGTAAGTTTCTCTAGTGTTGGTTGGCGTAACTGTTCTTCCTACTAGATAGTGTTCTGCTTGATTTTCCTTTAGGAATTTTTAATGTGTGCTCTGTGCTCCCTAGTTTTCCATAGTGAGTTATTCAGTCATTTATTTGGGTCTCTAACCTAGGGTGGTATACCACCCACTCTTTCGGTCATAAGGAATTTTCTGTCTTCCGCTTAGAAACTTGGAGCCGCCTCTTTATAGGCGTTGTTTTGATAACATTGGTTCACCGAAGCCAGTTTGTGAGACTTTTACAGACTTGAACGATCCCACAAGGGGAGAACCTATGCATAATATATTCATGGATAAAGTTACTGACGATACCAACCAAGGAACCCCTTCGCAAGGGGATTATTGCGTTTTTCCTTTCTTCAAAAACTTTGGTGTCCCTTTGATGGCCACTTTGTACATTCCTGGGTTGAATGTAGGATTACCAGTTTGGTTGGGTACCATTCCAAATGTCCTGAATTCTCTTGAATATTCTCAGTTAAGCACTTTATTTCATGGGCACCATGTTGATGTTCCTTCGTTAGAAAATTCTTCTCCTCCTCCTTCTCCTTCCTCTGGTGAAAGTATAGTTACTAGTAACCGGAAGTCTAAACGAAGTAGAAAGAGGAAGAATAGGAAGAAGAAATCACCAACCTCTGCAATTCATGTTGGATATAGGTTGTCAACCTATGCAAGTCATGTTGAATACCAGCACCCATCCTCTCCAATTCATGCTGGGGGAACGCACCCAACCTCTGCAAGTCATGATGGGGGCATGCACCCAACCTCTGCAAGTCATGTTGGGGGAAAAATTCCAGTCACTGCTAGTCATACTGGCAATAGGTCTGTAGCCTCTGTGAGTCATGTTATTGACCCATCACCAACCTCTGAAATTCATGTTGGAGATGTGAAACCAGCCACTGCTAGTCATGTTGGGGGCATTGATTATGTTGAGAAACCTAGACGGATAGGACGTAAGCCTAAGTTCCCTTGTAATCTTTGCAAGGGAGATCACCTTACTCATTTATGCCCTGGCCTTCCATAGGTACGAAGAGTGTGGTCCCTGTCTACAAGTTCTTCTGAT
Source organism: Picea engelmannii (assembly GCA_009831015.1). Classification (NCBI taxonomy): domain Eukaryota; kingdom Viridiplantae; phylum Streptophyta; class Pinopsida; order Pinales; family Pinaceae; genus Picea; species Picea engelmannii. Next base: position 197,243 of record ML810247.1, read on the forward strand.
TCTGAGTATTTTTAGGTTTCCTCATAGTCTATTCAGCCATTGGTTGAGAAAGTAGTCATGTTGATGCAGTCATCGGCTGATCCCACTCCTCTTTTGGGGGGTGAGGTGCCTTTAGACCATGTAGTCTTGCAGCCTCTTCAGCCATTGGTTGAGAAAGTGGTCTCACCGATGCAGTCTTCGGTTAATCCCACTCTTCTCTTGGAGAGTGTCGACTCTACCAAAGTGGTCACATCATTGCAATCTTCGGCTGATCCCACTCTTCTCTTGGAGAGTGATGTGTCTACCGACTATGTTTTTATCATTTCTAGTTCAGTACTTTCAGAACAAGGGGGAATTATGCTCACTTTGAGCACACCGCCTCCAAGCCCTAGGATGGTTTCCTTTGATTAGAATGACCTTGTTGAGCCTTGTCTTCCTTCTTTCGCACCATTTCAAATAAGGGTTGAAGTTAATTCAACAAACATTTATCGATGTATTTTGGATGAAGGAGCCTCTGCAAGTATTTTATCCTCCTCGGTTTGGAAATTCTTGGGATCTCTCAAGCTTGTGTATGCTTCGCATGAGCTGTTGGATTTTGATAGACATCCTAGTGAATATTTCGAGATTCTTCCTCAGTTTCCTATCTCATTAGGTGGAAAGATTTTCCTTCTTGATGTTATAGTGGTGCAAGGCTCATTAGATTTTAATATGCTTCTCGGGAATGATTATGTATATGATATGAACGATATGGTGTCTACGCTCTTCTGGGTGATGCATTTCCCTCATAATGGAAGCATTGTCACTATCGACTAGCTGGCATATGATAATCACCATCCTAATTCGACGTTATTTTAGAATACCCCTTTATATGTTCCTAGTGTTTGTGTAGACTCTACCCCGCCACGGGTCAATTATGTGGCATCTTATCCTCAATGTTCAATTGACTCTGAGCGGGAACCTTTGAAATCATGTGTTCCTTCTCAAGACTTGGTCTTAGCAATTGATCCATTATTTTATCCAATGGGGACATGGGATCCTTTGCATCCCCCTCTAGGTCCAAGTGATCTTGAGTCTCCTTTTGAGTCTGATCTCGTTGTTTGTAGATCCTCAAGCCCTCGTGCTTATGATTCTTTGTTGATAGACTTTGCCAGTCCTGGACAAAGCCTCCATCGTCATATGGAATTTGGTCAGTTTACTTCACCCTTTGGGACTATCAACCCTCGTTTGCGTGATTTCTCAAATTTTGAATTGCCTTCAGATGAGGCTATCCTTCAAGCCATGACTACAGTTTCTATATCATGGGAGGACTTACATCGTGGTTTGTATTTTCTTCCCTTTTTGGAGACTTTCCAAGTTGACTATCGAAGAGACTCTTGGTCTGAGCCTAGCAGTGGGCTCTACCTGAACCAGTTTCATACATGAGTCGTAGCCCCCTAGAGTGTTCTTTAAGCCCTTTTCAGACTCTCTAAACATGAAAATATTGTTGAGCGATCTTGTTGTCCTTCACGCTCGCCAAACGTAAACTTGAAGGCACATTTTTCCAGTGGTAGTTTACCCCTTTTTCGGTCTAGATGGTCAATTTTATGAACAAAGGTACACTCTAGGAACTTCGATTTTCTAGAAGAGTATTCTCAGGTATAAGTTTAACCCTTTTTCAGGACTGAGGGACTAAATTTACGAAAAATGAACCCCCACGAAGTCCATAGTTAAGCTCTTTTCAGAATCCCTAAAATTGAAAAGATTGTCGAGTGACCTTGTTCCTTCACACTCATTAAAATGGTCCAAAAGAACATCCTCTACGGAGTCCATAGTTAAGCTCTTTTCAGACTCCTTAAAATTGAAAAGATCATCGAGTGATATTGTTCTTTCACACTCATTAATTGGTTCAGAAAAACATCTACTGGCATGAGTTTACCCCTTTTTTTGGCCTGTAGATTAAGGAGGAAAAAGGTACACCTCAGGAGATTTGTCTCGCTGGGAGAGTTATCCTCAGCAAATTTTAGTTTTTCGGGCTAAGGAGACTAAATCTAGAAAAAGGCAGGGAGTCCATAGTTAATCTCTTTTCAGACTCCTTAAAATTGAAAATATTGTTGAGTGATATTGTCTTTGTCACACTCGTTAAAATGGTTTTGAATAGACGTATTTTCAGTGCTAGTTTACCCCTTTTTTGAACTGACTAGACTACCTTCGAAAAAGGTACCCCAGTGGAGTCTTCTTTTACGCTTTTTCAGACTCTCTAAAAATGAAAAACCATCGATCTTACCTTCTCTAGGCTCGTTAAAAGTACATTGAAGGACATTATCGTTGTGTCATATTAATCGTATTTACATCCCTGCGTCTTTGGCATAATGTCATCTCCATGTTTCTCTCAAATGAACCTTTGAAGCATGCCTTATATGCAAGCCTTGTAGCACTCTGCCTCTACGTTTTGACACCTTGACCCATGGAGGAATTTTCTTGAGTGTCCTTTCCCTGCACATGTCTCCTTGCTCTGAGAATTAGTGTGTTCATTTCACTTGGAACTAGTATGCTTGCGACACTCGTTCCTCCTTTGCAACATAGCATTCTTTTATTCTTTTTCAATCTTTCCAAAATTATTGAAAAAGACAAAAAAAAATCAAATATACCCCAAAAAGAGGACGAGAAAAGTATTTTATTTTTATGGCAGCACAATTAGTCACCCTTGGACAAATCATATCCTTTCATTTGTTCGTCAAGCTTTGGGATTTAATATAACCTTAGGAAGTTGTTATTGCTACATAGAGTTGTTTCCTCCTCCATTTGGTTATTCTTCCAAACACATGGAGAGTTTGCATTGCCTCCTGCATCGTGGGCTTATGTCAATGTCATGTTGTCTGAGTCTAATCATTTGTCGTGCTATTGTCCAAGGGAATTTTTGCCCAACTTAAATCGGCCTCTCTTCATTTTGTCTCTTGCCCTCATGCTTGGCCATCCCCAAAAGTCCAATCAAGTCCTTGTTTGAAATCACTGAAGTTATCTGCCTGATCACTGAGATCCTCTTGTTTGTTCCCGATGAGCCGTCGAAGACCTCTGGCTAGTGAATTCATACACTCACATTACGCTCCTACCTAATTTTTTAAGATCTTGAAGTTTTTGCTCGAGCTCTGAAAGCCTCATCTCCAACCATCAGACGTCATTTGCTTCCTTAAGATGGATACTATACATGTATATATTTGATTTTGAGATGTAGATCCATTGTGTATTGCTCACGGCTACACTTTATATAGTTATATGACATGGATATGGAGTGTATTTGATTGGCAGCCATGATTTATTTCATCCTGAGCATGGGTATGCCTACCTCGGTGAGACAATTATTATTTTTGCAGATGGCACCTCCCAAACTCTAGTCTTGGGCTCACTCGCTTCGTACGTTGGTGAATATTTGTAATGTATTTCGGACACCATATTCTCTTTTGACCTCAAACATTAGGGGGCATATGTTATAACCCTAAATTTCACCATACATGCATACCTAGCATCAGGGCCTCTTACTTACCATTTTTGCCAAGCCATCACTGAGCAGTTCTTCTTATAAAAACTATTTTTGAAGATGTACGTGCCCTACACCATTACTGCCCACGTATGTACACTAGATGCACCACTACAGCCCGCATATACTTGCAAAAGTTGTAAGAATTAAAAAGTTTCAAGGAATTCGTTGAGATTATGGGCTATTGGGTAGTTTCCCAACTGTCCCACCACCTATAGCCCGTCATCCAACCAAATAACCATCCTTTTTTCATATAAAATGAGGTGTTGGGGTCTCATTCCAAATCTAAGAATAAGAACAGTGAAACTCTTCCCATTTCACTTTCCCCCCTTGCCCCAAGAATTTTCAACCACATTGTGAGTTTTGAGCCAGAATTCCCTATTCCTCCATTGTAAGCCTAATCCATTCCCTCGAGAGAGATGAAGAGGAGAAATATACATGGAAGCATAGTTGGATCTTGGTGAAGAGGATCTCAGACCAGGTTCAAGGATCAGTTGTCGATCTCATTGTAAGTAACTTTGTGAGATTAATAAAAAGGAATACTTTTTCTGTCTCGAATATGGTGTGTTCAATCTTTATGTTTGATTTATATTTGATTATGAAATATAACCTACTAATTCATATATAATATGCATGTTCGTAGTTCCTTTTTTGTTTATTTGTGAATGCAGGTTGGCCTTGGGACGAGACTTGTAGTCGAGGAACAACTGAATGTGAAAGGATCGACATCGGACGCGGAGTTTAAGGTAGAGTTACCAGATCTTTTTACCTTGTGTTTTATGGATGAATGTGGGGTGTATTTGGGGTAGTTACTAAAAAGTAGGAGACTTTAGACGGTTTGCGCTACCTACATGTTGAACCCTAGTGTAGTCCATAGGGGGGTTTTCCCTATGGACTACACTAGGGTTCAACATGTAGGCAGATCTAACCATCTAAAGTCTCCTACTTTTTATCAACTACCCCAAATACACCCCACATTCATGCATAAAACACAAGGTAAAAAGATCCAATAAATCTACCTTAAACTCCAGGTCCGGTGTCGATCCTTTCGTGTTCGGTTGTTCCTCGACTACAAGTCTCCTCCCAAGGATGACCTACATTCACAAACAGACAAACAAAGAACTATGAACATGCATCTTATATATTAAATAGTGGGTTAGATGTCATAATCAAATATAAATCAAACCTAAAGATTGAATACACCATATTCGGGATAGAAAAAGTATTCATTTTTATTAATCTCACAAAGTTACTTACAATGATATCGGCGACTACTCCTCGAACCTGTTCTAGGCTTGGAGAAAGGGGGGAAAGTGAAATGGGTAGAATTTCACTATTCTTATTCTTAGCTTTGGAATGAGACCCCAACACCTCCTTTTCTATGACAAAAGGATGTTTATTCGGTTGGGTGACAAGCTATAGGTGGTGGGACAGTTGGGAAACTACCCAATAGCACGTAATCTCAACAAATTCCTTGCAACTTTTTAAATTTTACAAATTTTGCGAGTATACGCGGGTTGTAGTGGTGCAGCTAGCGTATGTACGCGGGCAGTAATGGTGCATCTAGCATACATACGCGGGCAATAATGGTGCAGGGTGCATACATCTTCAAAATAGTGTTTATAAGAAGAGTTGCTTAGTGATGGCTTGGAAAAAATCGTAAGTAAGAGGGCCTGATGCCAAGTATGCATGTATGGTGCAATTTAGGGTTATAACACAGAGCCAATTCCCCCCCTATATGCGAGTATATTTTCCTCTTTTACCATAATCTTTTGGATTGATGAAGAGTTATTAAAGGTCATGACTTCTTTAGAGATTCCTCGGAATGACCTTCACTGGTTCTTTCTATAAACTTATTCTTAGCACTAACCACTCCACTTTTGGGACCTTAGACTCCATTCCCCTTAGTGAGATTGATTGTTTTGATTCCTTCATGAATTCCCAATTTTCACTTGATGAGGATACCTCGGCCCAATTTTTCATAAGAGAAATTGTTGATGTTTCCATGGAAAGGGATGTTGTCAACTAATTTAAGGTTATGAATACTTCCATGAACTTTATATCCCACAGAGAATCTATCATAATTTCTAGTAGTTGTTTCGTGGGTGCAAGACCTTGAATTGGAGTTTTTGGTACTTTTGGATTTTCCTCTTAGCCAATGTTGTCATGGTAAGGTATATTCTTGAAATGACATATAGGATTAATATCCCCCTTTATAACATTACAACTAAACCTTTTTCCACCTAAATTTACCATAGGATCCACCCCATTTGACGTTGGTGCAATAACTCATTTTTCTTATTCACCTTTGCACATGTCTTATGGTAGAGCCTTCGTATGATGAGTTTATTTAGAGTAGCACCACATTTTCATTTCGTACTTGTTGTAACTAAATATGGTTAGTTAAAATTTTAGTGCTAAAATAATAAAACCCAAGGTTTTATCATATTTCTTAATAGCATTTTAATCATTTTTAGTGGTTTAATCATCTTCTTAGATTAATTTTAATCTAGATTAATGTCGTACTAAAAAAAATTTAAAAACATAAGTGCATGAGGCATTCTTTAATTTAAATATAAAACGAACATAATCGATGCCCTGGTCTGATGATCATGAAAAGAACAAAATCAATGGTTTAGATCAATTTCAGAAAAGTAAGGTGCACGACTATTAATATGACAAGAAGTCCTTAATCCGCCAAACCATTCACTGCACATGTGTCTAAATAATGTTTAAATCAGGACTCTATCTAAGTTACTAAAACCACCTATCCCTAGCTCGAAACCACCCTGGTATCATAAAGCAGTCATCATGCTATTTGGTAGTTGGGTGCATTTAAAACTTGTCGGCCACAGGATCATCGAAAGCCAACCATGAGCTAACACGTAATATGGCATTTAATGAAACTCTTAACTATATTAGTAATAGTCTTTCACCTCACATTATTTCTAAATTTCATTTGAACGAAGGATACAGGCTCTCAATTTTTTCGAGTTGTTGTTGATAACCTACAAAACAAAATGGGAAGCCTTCAAGTGGAGTGGAAACCATGTTCTTGTGTAAGTTAAGAAAATAAACTAGCTTTAGAATTGTATTAATTTTCTTCAAAAGAAGAGTTTGACTCAAATTTTATTAAAATCTATAGTTCAAAATCCTTGAATGGCTCCTAGAAAGAAAATTGTTGCTTCCTAGAAGCCAACAATAGAAAACATAGATCTTAAACACCTCACCGACAAATATTTTGATGTCTTTGAGACCGAAATAACAACAAAAGTTTTTGAGGAACTCAAAAGTAAAACATTCGCTAATTTTAGCAACAGTGGCAAACATTTACCTACATAGGACTTTGGTTTATCCAAACCAATCGTTCCTACTACTTTTCACTTTCCAGAACTAGAACTTATGTGTCCTTAGAACTATGATCTCGCATAGAGGGTTATTAGGGGTAAAAATCAGAAAATAGTTTTATCAGTTTCAGAAAATGCTATTGCGGAAATGTTATCATTATCAAAAAATAGAGAAAAAAATAGATGAAGATTCCCTTGCTCTTGAATTTAGCTCATTTCTAGTATCAGAGAGATTAATTTTCATGACAGATTGGGTAATTACACCAAGTGGAGTGGAATTATGCTTTCCTTTAAGATCATTATTATTTATAGATTTCGTTAAAGAGGTTGTAATTATGATTTATTTAGTCCTTGGATATTATGCTTTCCTTTAAGACCATTATTATTTATAGATTTCATTAAAGAGGTTGTAATTATGATTTTTTTAGTCTAGCAGTGACATATTAGTAGATGCTTTTATATTAGGTCTCATGTTAAAGATTTCCAAATGAACTAAATTAATTTTGCAGAGTACCTCTCTGATACCATTCATGAACAATTGAAATTATTTGAAGACTAGAAAATTTGTAGGTATCAATCATATTGATCTTATTTACTAATACATCAACAACCCTCTCATTTTGAATCTTTAAACTTGAAGAAAGTAGATCAGAAAGGGAATGATATTCATGTTACTGAATGGACTAATGTTGTGAAGGATAAGGGACATAAATATGGTTATAAATATTTCATTGATCGGGTTATGGCCATTGTTTACATTTTGATCCATAATGAGCCCCCTCCAAGGATCTTTCCTGAATGTAGAAATTTCTTGCAATTGGGATAACAAGTAAAGTTTGGAGACTGGTATATTTTTTAAAATTACACAATCATAAGAGTTTAAGTTTTTTAGTCCCATCCATATAGGTTACATGTTTTTCTTACTCATACAATTTTTTCATTAGAATTGAAAAGGTAGGGGCTAGGCTCGGATTATCATCAATCTGCTTCAAAATCTAAAAAGACTCTTCTTCAATTTCCAACAAAAGTTTTCCTTTTTATAGTGAGAGATAAATTAGCTTTAGAAATTGTAAAGAGAATGATGAAAAAATACAAATTTGAACAAGATGATCCTTGGCAATATGATCCTTCCATGTGATTACTAACACGAAACATGCAGTTGGTATTCAATATTATGTTGTAACGGCCCCTTCCGTTACAACAACGAAAAATGATGTATAATAGGTAAATATGTTTTTATTTATTTTTTGCATTAGGATATTAAACCCGTTACAACATAATAAACAGCACCACAAGTGATATATCATCATAACTAAAATGACACATAAGCCACACATTAACACAATTAAAAAGGCACATAATCAACATATAATAGAGACTCAATCAACGCATAATCCACATGACATCATAATTAAAATCGTTACAAGCGACACCTCATGGAAATCAAAACAACACAAGACAATGCATAACATAAATGTTAGCAGTGCATAATTAATTCATAAACATATATATAGCGACACAATTCTGGACATCACAATCACCTGGAAAAATTATACATAAGGATGCACCATGTCATTGAACACTAAAATGACTACCCACCCAACCTATCCTACATGTTTAGGACCTCCAGGACACATAAGAAATGCTCAATCCCAGGATTCATCCAATTGATTTTGACCACTTAAGGTCCCAGGGCTGGCGATTGTTCTAAGGAACAAGGAGGTGTCTAAATCCCACTGACACAATCAAGTCATAATCCAAATAGCTCAATCAATCAACATCGTTATTATTTGTGGTGCAATAGAAATATAAAACTCAATAAACCATACATCAATATTATTCAAGGCACAAGAAGAATCTAATTTATTTTAAATGACGCAAGAGAATATAATACTTAATCAATCATATGTCAACACTATTCTAAGGCGTAAGAGTAATCATCTTTATTTAATTTATGTAATAAAAGAATCTACTCACTTACTCATTCATACATCACACTAATTTTAATTATGAAGATTTTAATTTCACTCTACTCAATTAATTGTCAACCCCGTAATAATTAATTAATGCAACACTCAAGATATCAATAAGAAAAATCAATGTTCCACCCCAACACCAATTAATCTCATTACTCAACCCGAAGGTTACCAATAACCAATAAGGTAGACGATAATAAGAAAGTTAGAGTCCCACTATATTATAAGATACACATATAGATATTCAATTCAACATCTACACCTTATAAATTACCCCACCCAACCACAACATGGTATAAGAAATTAACAAGGTTTCTCATGAGACAAATTATAACCATTGGATATTCATACAAGCTGAAGGTAAAATGCTAGATTATGAATATATGTGTGCTAAGATTAAGTATTTCATACAATAGTACAATGATAGAGATCATATAAGGCACACTTAATTAAAACCTTGGGACATATCAACCTACAAAATTTAGAAGTCCATTAATAACACAAATAATTATATGTGCAACATAAGGTTAATATCTCACGAGTCTTCTACAGGTGTCATTAAATTCTAAAGGTTATAGCCAGGGATGATTTTAAGGATGGAAATTTATTTTAAAATGTAGAAACCTTGGCGAATCTTCATAATCCTTCATATGTCAACTATAAATGTTTGGCGATATTTTTGTAAAAATATTCAAATTTATAAGTATTTTATATCATTTTTATAAAATTTTGGTTATTTTTAAGGTAAAATAATTTTATCCTATAGAATTTTGGCGAATCATTTTTAAAATAGTTAATCTCATTTTTGGAAAAAACATGGAAAATTAGCCCATGAGTGAAATTTATCCCCTAAAATCACCCCTGGTTCTAGCTGGAGGGACAAACACAATCATGAAATAATTATTAATACATGAAAAGGGGATCAATAGATTTAAGGTTAATATTGTTATGTATAAAAATGCAGAGAAAAATTTTTAATATAAAAACGCAGAGAAACAAGGGTAAAATCGCATGGTGATTTCCCCCCAAACGTTGGCAAGTTTTTATACAAAAATACAGAGAATACCAAGGTAAATAACATGGATATTTCCCCAAAATGTTGGAAATTTTTTATACACAAAAACAACGCAGAGATACTAGGGTAATCGCATGGCTATTTCCCCCAAACGCTGGCAAGTTTTTATACAAAAAACAAAAAACGCAGATAATACCAAGGTAAGTCGCATGGCTATTCCCCCAAACGTTGGAAAGTGTTTATACACAAAAACACAGATAAATACCAAGGTAAATCACATGTCTATTTCCCCCAAACGTTGGCAAGTGTTTCTACAAAAAAAAATAGAGAATACCAAGGTAAGTCGCATGGCTATTCCCCCAAATGTTGGAAAGTGTTTATACAAAAAAATGCAAAGAAATACCAAGGCAAATCGCATGGCTATTTCCCCCAAACGCTGGAAATTGTTTCTACAAAACAAAATGTAGAGAATACCAAGGTAAATCGCATGCCTATTCCTCCAAACATTGGCAAGTGTTTAAACACAAAAAAAAAATGCAGATAAATACCAAGGTAAATCGCATGGCTATTTCCTCCAAACCCTTGCAAGTGTTTATACAAAAAAAAAATGCAGAGAATACCAAGGTAAATCGCATGGCTATTCCCCCAAACACTGGTAAGTGTTTATACACAAAAAAGGTAGAGAAATACCAAGGTAAATCGCATTGCTATTTCCCCCAAATGTTGGCAAGTGTTTATACAAAAACAAATGCAGAGAATACCAAGGTAAATTGCATGTCTATTCCCCCAAACGCTAGAAAGGTTTTATACACAAAAAACATAGAGAAACATCAAGGTAAATCACATGGATATTCCACCAAATGTTCACAAGTGTTTATACAAAAAAAGCAGAGATAATCCATTAAAGAAATCACAATCCAATTTCAAAATAAACGCAGAGGTAATCCATTAAGGAAATCACAATCGATTTTCAAAATAAACGCAAAGGTAATCCATTAAGGAGATCGCAATCCAGTTTCAAAATAAACACAAAGGTAATCCCTGTAAAAACCTCCATTCGAGGATTAAGGAAATCACATTCTATTTTTAAACTAAAACACAAAGGTACAAGGGTAAAATCACAAGGAAAATGCACAAAACGCATAGCAATTTATTTTTATAAAACACAGAGGATACAAATTCTTATTAAATTGTAGAGGAATCATTTGGTAGTCACAAATACTTCATAAGGAAATCAATCAATAGACTAAATTACATTTATAATCACAAATTCACAGCAAGATTCAACCTTAATATACAATCGATTTAACAGTTACAACTTGAAATTTAAATACCGTAACTGATGAAGATAGGCTTGATGATGATCCTTGGAGACTAGTGTTCCCTTTCTTCGTTCACTTGCTAACGGTTGAGACTTCACCAGTACCTCCCAACCAATGCTAGGGGTATTCTTCTTCCCCCTTAGCCCCCCAAGCTACAAAGGGGCCACACACACACACAACCAGAAATCCTCTAGCTCCCAGCTTGCCTCGCAAGGTAGAGCCACCACTCTCTCTCAAGCTGGGTATCCCAACTCTCATAAGTAAAACCAGTCAAAATTTCTGCAACATAACCTTACCCATAACCAGTGATCCCCCATTGCTCATCTCAACCATTTTTTTTATAGAAATTTCCCATAAGGCATCCCCACTTGCACAATTAATTTGTTTTTTAATTAAAATAATTTAGAATTATCTGCCCCTTACACTTGTCACCCTTTCCTCAATTTTCACAATTAAATCCACATTTTATTTTAATAAAAGTCAAATTCCCTCACCCATCCTAAAAGTGCTCCTAAAATCACTCCTAGTTATCTCTTTATTCCCCTTATTTCCAATTAATGACGGATGCCTTTCTAAAACTAAGTTGAGTTAAAATAGAAATCTTCTCCTAGTTAGACTATTGTTAACTAGACTCTAGATTCATTTCTATGTGTACCCATTCCTTTAGCTTTATTCCATTATTACCTTAAATTCCAATTTGGCAATTACTTCAACATATTTGTATTAAATCAATCTTTAGATTTATTTTATTTTCCTTGATTTCTTAAATTGATTTACTTCATCCCCTCATTATTTAATTTATAAATTTATTTTTTAGTCTTCTTACTAACTTAGACTTAGGCTTAATTAAATTTTTAATTGCAAAGGCTTAGACTCTTATAGGGATTATGATTAATAAATTTAGTCTTTAATTAATTAATTAATCGATTGATCTGATAGTGCTCAATATTTTACAAGGTTAATTATTCGCTCAAGGTTTTCTAGGCCACTTAGATTCATTGACTCAAATTTTATTTACGCAACATCCCCTTCAAGAGCACTCTGTGCTCCAAGGGTGTCACTCGTCTTTGATTCAAATTTTTAATTACGCGGCGTGCCCTTCAAGACACACTCTGTGCTCCAAGGGTGCCACGTGCCTTTGATTCAATTTTTTTAATTATGTCACGTTCCCTTCAAGACGCACTCTGTGCTCCAAGGGTGCCACATGCCTTTGACTGGTTTTGATAGTTGTGCAACCCCTAGAGTCAGCACTCCATTCGAGAGACCTTGTGAGAGACTAAGGGATTCTAAGGAATAAGTACCATGCCTTATTGCGCACCCCTTAGAAATATTCATGAGCAACTATATCAGTCTTCCCTCACGGCATCATGGACCCCTCGAACTAAGTAATCGTTAACCTACAATTTGATCCACGGCGGGAGTGCTAGTAGGCTGTGATAGGGACTCTGCCACACCTCTCCCTCAAAAATGGGTCTATGTGCATGGCCCCTTTACTCCTTATGTGAGTCAGATTAGCAAGCATTCGTCAGCCTTCATTCATTACAAAAAATTGTCAACAATCCATATACAACATCATAATATAATCGATCATATGTCACATATGCATAAATGAATTACTCAAACCAATACAATCCACTCCCTGACTCAATCTAGAGTCCAAGGAGGTCCATTGATGCCATTGGCATCCATGATCTGTCAAGTGTCCTACACACTCAAGGAAAACTCGTCAATAGCATTTGTTAATACGCATAAAACACATAACATAAAAATCATGATCCATCAACATCATCATAAGAATTCATAAGCGAAACAAATAACCATGTACTATAGTTGGATCACTTGCACGCACTTTTCCTCAATAAATAGTAAATAACATGTGCTCAGAAGAGCAGGACGTTACATATGCTCATAACTTAGATGTGGTAAAGTAAATATTAGCAAACAAAACTTCATGGACATAAGTTTATAAGTTGCTCTGGCACCATATTATCAGTACACCAAAGAGAGGCGCTTAAAAAGGCCCTGTAAAATACATTATGCATGTTTCTTCATTTATCATCTTCGAAGATGATCCAGTCAACAAAGAAGATGATTTTGAATTGAAACACCTGACAAAACAGAGCCACATAAGACGCTAGGAGATGATCCACTAGAGGTTGATGAACATGCAGCTCCTCCCAAAAGGACAAAGATAGATTCACAAGCAGAAGAGGAATCAAATTCAGTAGGGGAAATAAAGAATCCTTCTTATCAAAGGTCTACCATTTTAATAACATGGTTTTCATCCTCAAGTGACTCAATCTTCAAAAGTGATTACAGATTCTTTCTACGGGGAGAAGTGCCAAGAGAACTGTCCACTTCAGAAGAAAAAACAAATGTCTTTATTGAAATCGAGTTTAATAAGAAAGATGCAAAACAAACCAGAAGATATTTCTATTCACAAATCAGTCATGAAGGGCATGCAACACCCGGATATCTATCTTCAATTGATTATGAAAAAGGAATTTTTCAAATGGATGTCCTATTTCCCAAAATAGATCAACCTGGAAAATAATTAAGACCCCATGATTATGACACAAAGAATATTTCATTATATATAAATGCATTTCCTTTAGAAGAAAAAAATCAATGGCATATAACTTCAGTAAGTGGTTTGGAGAAAAAATTTATTGACCTAGGGTATGGATAATAACATAAAACATTCATCTTTGCATTGCTAAAGGAAAAGGAGAAATAAATTCAAATCTTAAGAAATAAATTGAATATGCATGTTACAAATCATATTCAGCCGAATTAATTAATGGAAGCAAAAAAAGAAAAAGAGCAACTCCACAGATAGTTGAAAACATTGCAAGACCAAAACAGATTAGTAGAAAGAACAGTGAAAAGTTTGAATAAAGAAAAGGAAGCCTCCTTATCAAAAAGTCTTCAAAAATAAGAATTCCTGACATTGAAGTTTTGCTTGAAGATTCTGAAGAGGAAAATATTGTAGAGTTGGAAGGGCAGATTGCATCATTACAAAAGGAGAAGGTTATGTGTGTCTATTTAATTGCTTAAATTGACGTACATTAAATTATCAATTCGGATGCTTGTAATATTATGATGTGTTAGAAGAATATATGCGGGACTAGGTAAGGAAACTCCAAGCTATTCTTTCTACATTAAAAATCACTCGTTTGAAAATTCATTTCCAAAAATCGAAATCAAGTGTGTGAGTATGCTTTGTTCTTTTACCAATCGATTACACCCTTTTTGTTCTTTTACCAATCGATTACACCCTTTTTTTTTTAAGACGTCGAATGATCCAGTGAACTTACTCATTTACTTAATTAACTCATTTAGCATTATCAAATTGAAATGTAGAATAAATTGAACTTTCAATGGAAAATCAAACCCAACAAATATTGTGGTTGCATGTTCAAGTCTCGTGACTTTTTCAGTTTCTTGAGATTCATGCGTTAACAACACCAAGACTGTTGGGAAAACAAATGCATGCTACCATAATTCGGTGTGCACACTTGCTCGAAATCGAAAGAATCAATGAATGTGAGTAAATACAAAAACAGATTGAATATGTAAACAAATGAAAGTAAAGACAGAAATTAAATATCGATTTCAAGAAGGCAATCGGAGATATGAATTGAAATGAAAGCAAGTTGCAACTACGGAAATAAATCTATGAAATAAAAACAAGAATTACATATACAAAAATGAAGGTAAATACGCGGGGTATAATGGAGAGGGGGAGGGGGGATACCTCTTCCATCACACTCTGTAAGAAGAATACAACGCGTTACTTGAGATCAATAGAAAAAACATCCTTTATGTTGGCATCCAAATGGGAAATTACAGATAATTGTTTACAGTCCTTACGCAGCAAGGGTTCCAACCAAAATAATAATAATCAATCCAACGAACAATGTTTTACATCGTTGGTGTATCTCCTATTTATGATTTAATCCTTCAAACTATCGAAGGAAAACATTACAACCAAATATTATCCCACTCAACAAGAAGATCATGCCACTATCACATTGTTTGGAATTTTACTAATTTGAGACGAGAATAATTGTGTCTTGTCAGTTGGATGACAAAGAAAGGGTGTCGTTTTACCTAAAAAATCATCATGGGATATGTGGGCGTCTAACGTGGGTGTATGTTCCACAAAATCAGATCGGTTCATGGAAAAATAAGGTAGGTTGATCGCAGATTTTACCAAATCTCAGCACCTTACTTGATGGTCATTGGGTATATTTGAGAAACATGGAAGTTCAACAACGTCATTCCCAACAAAAAACATATGCTCAAATTTTCCCTTAGGAGACAAAACCATCCATAACATGGAAGTGCTACTGTATTTTTGAATATGCCTGCTACGACAATTTTGAAGGTGATTGCTACCGGAATTCTGAAGGTGACTGCTGCTGGAATTATTAAAAATACCACAAGCACAGCAAGACTTTAAAAAATAGTTACGAAATTACAAAATCGACCCTAGGAAACCATCAAAACATGGGAAAATAATAAAATCACGATCATATACTTCATGAAGCTTGTCTAAAGTGGAAACGAACAATATGATTGATATATGGTGATATAAATGATAAAATCAAAAGGGATAAAGGATAAATTAAGTATAATAAGTGAAACGGTCATCGAAAAACATGTTGAAACCAAGGCCCAACATCCCCCACAGTCAATTTTTGTCATGTCCTCATGCAACAAAGATATGAATGAACATTGTCCTTATCATATTGTGTAGTCTTTGTTTTCCTATGTGACATGATTCCTTCTTTTTTGAAAACTCTTCTCTTTTCTGATCTTCTTTTTTTTTTCTTATCTTTTTTTTTATTTTTATTGTTGGATATTTGCAACTTTGGGAAGTCATTCTCTACAAGAAAGTACAAGAAGACCTATCTATGTCATTACAGAAGCCCCAGGAAGAAGTTGAAGACCTGGGAAGAGAATTCGGCCCCACAAGAAATTAATAATAAAATTGAAGACTCAGAAATAAGAAGTTGGCCCCGGATTAGCGCCCAGATCAGTATAAATATAGGACTAGCTCATTTTATTTTGACAGGAAGATAGCTCCTTCTACAGTGCGCACAAGGAAGTTGCAACTGTATTTTTGGCATTTTTGCTATTTTTGGGTTACTGGTTATCTTGGAGATTGTGCCATACATAGAGAATCTCTTTCTTGGTTTTACTTGGTCATATTATTGAGGATCTAGGTATTGGCAATGCTAGCCTTGGAGAGAATCTTCTCTGTATGGTATTTTAGCTATTGATGGTGATGTATTCGTAATGTCTTGGAATGAATTCTTCTAGAGAAAGGTTGTTGGGTTTTCTCCCAAGTTTGGGTTTCCCAAGATAAACTTTTGTGTTCTTGTCTTGTGTTCTTGTGTCTATTGTGCATGGTTAATATTTCTAGATCTTGTTATTTTCGTTACATTGTTATAGTTGATATTTTCAGTGTATAGTTATTCTATGATAATTGTTGTATGAAATTGAATGTCGTTATTAATTATAAGGAAATAACTATCAAGAGTTGAGAATCATGTAAACACCAACATGGTATCATAGCTAATTGAAATATTTCCACTCCACATTTACAGTTGCATTTGCAGTTGCCAATTAACAATTGCAGCTGCAGTTCTAGTTGCCAGTTCCAGTTGTTAGTAGCTAGTTGTAGTTTCCATTTGCGCAAACCTTGAGATTAGAAGACAAGTTATAAAGTGCTACAAATTTCAAAGGTATGCACTTCTATATTTTTCCAAGTTATATCATTTAGCATAGTATGATGATGTTTTCATGGGATGTACAAGGTACCTTGTCCAAGAAATGACCCAAAGGGATCATTGGATCTAGTGCATTCATAGGAATAACACACACTCCCTAGAAATTAAGACTCCAGGTTTTCATGTCAGGTTTGATATTTTTATATTGTTGAATCTTAAATAAATATTGTAACCGGGACAACAATATTTAGATATGTATTACTACTAAGTAATTTTCTTATCAAATGTTTTGAATATTGTTAGTACAATGATCATTATGTCAATGCTCACTATTTAGTACTAATGATTCACTTGTTTGCAAGATAGAACTGATCTTTTCTAGGAGAAGTTCTTGGTTGTTGTCTTTGTCACGGGCAGGTTACTATGGAGGTCACAAAACTAGAAAAGTGTTTCTCTTGTCTTTTGTTCTTGTTTTTTTTTTTTTTCTGGGCAGATTACCACGGAGGAACGATTGGTAACAACACTGGAAAAGTGTTGTTCTTGTTTCCCATTTTTTTATTCTTGTTCCAATTTCCTTATCATAATAATATTTTTCTTGTCTGCTATTTTTTTGTTATTGCACTTGTTCTGGGTAGGTCACAAATGATAGCTCTGAGAGGGATCTATAGTGACAGTTGTGGAGGAAAAAGATTATATGGTCTCTAATTTGAGACATGGAGTAGGATATCTGGACATGGAGTTGTATACAAGAAGTTGATTGGATCCTTGATGTACCTCGTTAATTCCAGGCTAAATATTTGTTTTCCATTGAGCATCGTGAGCCAATATTTGGTTGAAGCCAAGGCAGTTCCAATGGGTGGAAGAAAAGCATGGTACAATTGGATATGATTTGTCTCAAGTGATGAATTGATGTTGTAAAGATATACAATTTTTTATTGAGCAGAAAGTGCATTAGACAGATTAAGCACCTCGGGGTGTTTCTTTAGCTTGGAATTAGTTGTGATTTTTGACATAAGATGGAAGTAGGATTTTGTAGCACTCGGTATAGTAGAGGCAGAGTATGTCACATCCAGTGTTGCAAGTCATGAATTGGTGAAAATTTAAAAGCCTCTTGCAAGACTTCATCTAATACATGGTACAAAAGGGAGAAGTGAAGCTCCAGTACTTATCCATAGATGAGAAGATTGCAGATATCCTCCCAGAGTGGCCATGTTGATTTGGATAAGGAGGATGATACACAAGATTACACATGTTGATTTGGATAGTGATGAGTGTTGATGTTTCAACATCGGGTAGACATTCTCCCAAATTGTTCATGCATGGGGCTATGTTACTGTTGATATGACCAAGGAAGAATGACTCATTCACTCATAGGGCTTTGCTAGTGGTGAATGGCCTAGGTATGTTGATGTTCTCCAGGTTCAGGTAGACATTATTCCTAGATTGATCGTGCACGGGGCTATGCTACTGTTGATATGACCAAAGGAGAATGATTCACTCATCCACAGGGCTTTGCTAGTTGTGATTGGCCCAGATAAGCATTAGGAAGACATTATCACGGATTGGTCTTGCAAGGGGATATGCTAGTGTTGATATGACCAAGGGTAATGATCCATTCACTCATGGGGCTATGCTAGTGGTGAATAGACTAGGTGTATTCATTCTCCTGTCAAGGAGTGGATGGACTCGAGATGTTATCGCATGCATATTATGGGATCGAATGTATGTGCATAGATGGAACATCAACATGGCTCATGAAGAAAACCTTTCTATGACAGAAGAAATCCAAGTATGAAGAATGTCTCCCTCGTTGAGAGGGAGTGTTGGATATTTTCAACTTTGGGCATCCATTCTCCACAAGAAATTACAAGAATACCCATCTATACCATTACAGAATCCCCACAAACAAGTTGAAGACCCAAGAAGAGAAGTTGTCCCCACGGGAAATTAATAATAAAATTGAAGAACCGGAAATAAGAAGTCATCCCCAGATTGGTGCCCATATCAGTATAAATACAGGACTAGCTCACTTCATTTTGATAGGCAGATAGCTCCTTCTACAGTGCATACAAGGAAGTTGCAACTACAGTTTTGGCGGTTTTGTTATTTTTGGGTTACGGGTTATCTTGGAGAGTGTGCCACACTTGGAGAAGCTCTTGCTTGGTTTTTCTTGGTCATATTATTGAGGAGCTAGGTCTTGGTGATGCTATACTTGGGGAGGATCTTCTTTGTATGGTATTTTGGCTATTGATGGTGACGTATTGGTAATATCTTGGACTGAATAATTCTAGAGAAAGGTTTTTGGGTTTTCTCCCAAGTTTGTGTTTCCCAAGATAAACTCTTTTGTTCTTATGTTGTGTTCTTGTGTCTATTGTGCATGGTTAATATTTCTAGATCTTGTTATTTCCACTACATTGTCATAGTTGATATTTTCAGTGTATAGTTATTATATGATAATTGTTGTATGAAAGTGAATATTTTTATTAATCATAAGGAAATAACTATCAAGAGATGAGAATGATGTAAACACCAACATTTATTTCAGTAAGGCCAGGACGGACAAGATTTATGAATCTAACCAGGTTAGACAAGGGAAATAAAAATGATGCTTTCATTATGGAATCCGACATTCAATATACGACTTGAGTGGAAAAGGTCTATATTACCTTGAAGTTCCCCCAAGTTTCAATGATGACAAAGGAAAAGGGGAATGGTGTATGGAAAAAAAAATCAAGGGAGGTTAGGTGGAATGTGAAAGGGATAAGGAAGTGAAATGTGAAGGGAAAAATATTCAAGAGTTTAATGTGCATGAATTCCCAAGTTAGATGAATGCATATAAATAGATATTTCTTACCCAACTACCTTTGTTAGTGCATGATGATCTGATAGAGACACGTACTAATTCCTTGACTGCATGAATATGAAAATAAATATATTGAAGATCATTCCCAACTGAGTTGTTGTCCTAAAAGTTTTTATTTGAAACTCTATGGGGAGAAGGAATTTATTTTTTTAAACCAACTCATAGTGTGTGAATCTGGTAGTGTTCCTCCAAGTATTTCTATAAGCCTACAATGATTCAGGTAGTCAATCTACTCAATATCTATGATGAATATGAATATTCTTTGTTAGAATGGATTCTAGGACTTTATTGGTGGATTATATCTGTCCATTAGCTTGTGGATGGTACAAAGAAGAATTCATGTTCTTAATTTGGTATTGTTGGGTGATATATTGGATGAGCTTTGACGTGAATTTTTCCCCTTGATCTATGAAAAATTCTCTATGCACACCAAATCAAGTGAAAATATCCTCATAAAGTAAATACGCAAGTAACGGTTCATTAGCTTTAAGTAAAGTTTTGGATTCTACCCACATAGTAATGTAATAAGTGCATATAAGAATGTACCTTTTCTTTCTCAACATGGGAGTGATAGGCCCAAAAAATTCCAAGGCCCACTTTTCAAATGGTTTGATAAGCACCTAAGGGTGCAAGGGCATCTCATCGACCTAAACTGGTCATTCCATTCTCTGACAATTGCCACAACTCTTAATGTAATTCTTGGCATCCTTAAAAAGGGTGGGCCAAATGTACCTCAAATGAAATACCTTATAATTCATCCTTTCTTGAGTGAAGTTCCCCCAATAGATTTCATCATGGCATGCCCTTAAGATTTTGAATATTTCATATTCTCAAACACACCTTCGGATGATGAGATCCAGTCCAATGTGGAAAATATCACCACCAATCCATGAGTAGGTAGCACTTAACCTATCAATCTTGTGTTTCTCCCTAGATGAAAAGTGTTGAGGTAACCTTCTAGTAGCCAAATAGTTGGCAATATTTTCAAACCACGGAGAGTGAGTGGATACAGCAAATAAATGTTCGGCCATAAATTTATCATCTACAAGAGTAATTTCACCTTTGTTATGTATTCTAGAAAGGAAATATGCATCTATATTTCCTTACCAAGTTGATCTACAATGGTGATATTGAATTCTTACAGCAACAAGAGCCATCTAGTAATCCTACCACTAGTGATTGTTTTGTTCATTAAATAGAAAATGGAAAAGTGATAAGTGTGAGTGAATAATTCATAACCAGTAATATAATGCCTAAATGTAACAACCTCCTCGTTACAAAAAGAACTCTGATAACGGGTGCAAAATTTTTCCTCCTCTTTTTCTGAACTGTACAAAAAGACAGTGGCTAAGGAGTGAAGCTCAGTTTTCCCTTATGGAGTCATGGCAGGCTAGGGGGTGATCAGGACAAGTAATCTTGGCTATTTTGTATCTACGGTTGGGTGGAACGTGGTTGTTCCATTTGTTTTCTAGCATCACTATTACACATATGTATTTTCATTCAACCCCTTTTTCATTTCTATGGATATTGAATTTCTTTTAGCTACAGAGTCTGATCTATATAGATTTATCTTATTGTTT
>ML810247.1:240616-269323 GCA_009831015.1 Picea engelmannii
CTGTCAATCGCATCATAATCAAGTAATAATGGTCTAACATCATAAAAGTCCAGATCACTTGCGAGCAAGTGTCCTCAAATAATAAGTTTTCTCAGTGCGCCAGAGCGGGATGTTACACTAAACTTGTTTATCGCATCAACAACTACTAAAATTTTATTTTTGGTGATAGTGTAATTAAGTTCAATAGGTGTGAGGTTCTTACTAACAAAGTAGATGGCATAATAGGACTAGTTTTCTTTCTGCCCTAAGATAGCTCCAAGAGTAGTTTCAAAGGAATCTGTGGAAATGTGGAAACGAAGGGACCAATTTGGTCCCCTCGAAATGGGTGCAATAAAAATATTTTCTTTTAAAGTCTCAAATGCATGTTAACATTGATCATTCCAAGAAAATTTAGCATCTTTAGAACGTAACTTAAACAATGGTGCAGAAATATTTGTGAAATTCTCTATAAATATTCTATAAAATCCCACATAACCAAGAAAACTTATTACCTCTTTCAGAGTGGTGGGAACTTGGAGCTTTGAAAGTACTTATATTTTTGTTGGATCTACCTCAATCCTTGCAGAAGAGATAATGTGCCCAAGAACAACACCTTTGGTTAGCAAAATGCAGAATTTTTCATGACTTAAAGAAAGGTTGGTTACTTGGCATCTAATTAAAACTTTCCTAAGGTTCTCTAATTCCCCCTCAAATGAGTCATTGTAGACAGTAAAGTCATCCATATACACCTCAAAACAGTCATGGATTAGGTCCGAAAATATTTGTAGCCCTTCTCTCTGGAATGTGACTGGAGCATTACATAATTTGAAGAGTAACACTTGGTAAGTGAATCTCCCCCATGAGAATGTGAATTTATTTTTTTCTTTGTCCTCCAGTACAAATTGTATTTGGTTATAGCCACTAAAACCGTCCAGAAATGAAAAATAATTCTTTCTCGCTAGGGTGTCTAGAAATTGGTCGATGAAAGGAAGAGAGATATAATCCTTCATGGTGGATTTGTTCAATTCTGGGTAATCCACACAAATTCTCCATTTACAGTTATTTATGGGGACTACTAAGAGAGGTGAGACCCATCCACTATCATAAATCAAATAAATAAATATGGCATCAAGAAGTTGTTGAAATTCATGTTTAACTACTTCTTTGTGGCTTGGGTTCATATTCAACAACATAGATATTCCAACAAAGGGTGAACACCTTCAGTAACCACTCACACAACTAGATTAAATATCAACACACTGATGTTTTAACATGGTAAAAACCCTATGAGGAAACATCCATGGCCCTAGCCAATGTGCCCACTTGGAGCAATTTATTAATGAAAAAGAAAAATATTACAGAGAGATTCACAAGAGAAATTTTCACAATTGATCATCGGCAAATGACCCTCCGTGATATTTAAATAGAGATCATGGACCAATCGGGTGTTAAACCATGGATCAATGTAGCTATTAATATCAAGGAGAATATAAACCATTGGGTCACTATATGTTAGGAACATATCGTGATTGTCGAATTACCTAACTACAAATGAATACTAAATCAATACACTGAGAAACACACTTTTACCTAATGACACATTAGACCAAATTGATCTTAACTAAATCCTAAGTGTCTAAATATCCTAACATCCCCCCTTAAGAACAACTTGGGATAGCATTGAAGGATTTACAAGGGAGACACAATAATAGAATGAAGGGGGAATTAGAGCCTATCCACCTTTAATGACAACTTCTTGAACTCCAAACATAAATCAAATTTTGGAAAACTTCACTTATGTAAGAGACTTTGTGAAAAAATATGAAACTTGATCTTTTGTAGGGAAAAAGAGAATTTCAATAACTCGATCATGAATGAGATTTATGATGAAGTGCGTGTGTAGCTCGATGTGTTTATTGCGTTGATGTTGAAAAGGATATTTGGTAATCTTGATGGCACTCCGATTATCACACTAGAGGGTGGTCGAATGTTGTTGTTGGAATCCAAACTCTGAAAAGATCTGTCAAATACACAAGGATTCATGACTTTCATTAATCATTGATTGGTACTCTACTTTTGTTGAAGAAAAATAAATAGCATGTTGTATATTGCAGGCCCAAGTGACAAGTCCTGAACCAAGGTTGAAAACATAACCTGGAGTAGACTTTCTATCATCAAGTTCGCCATCCCAATCTGAATCAGTGAAACCAAACAATACAGAATCTCCCCCTGAGTTGTAATGTATCTCGAACTAAAATGTACCCCAGACATATCGAAGTATCATTTTAGTTGCTTTCCAATGACTTCCATGGGGTGTTTTCATATACTGGGGAGCAACACTAACAGAAAAGGAAATATCAGGACATGTATAGCTCAAATATAAGAGGCTACGTCCTAACTAACGGTACAAAGTGGCATTAACTTCAGGACAAGTACAGGTGGCAACAATTTTGACTTCAAACTGGAAGGGAGAAGGGGATAGTTTAGAATCTTCCATGTGAAAGTGGAAAATAAGGTCACAAGCATACTTACACTTGGAAAGAAAAATTCATTCATTGGTTTGAAAAACTTGGAGGCCGAGGAAATAGTGCAAAAATCTTAAGTCTGTCATTTCAAAATTCTTCTTAAGGTTGGTTTTCACATGGTTTAAAAGTTTTGGGTCACTACTAGTGAGGATAAGGTCATAAACATAAAGAAAAAGGATTATGAGATGGATTCCTACTTTCTTGGTATAGACACTAGGACCAGAATGACATCTAGAAATGTCAGTATCAAGAAGAAAGTTGTCCATTTTGGCATACCAAGATCGAGGAGCTTGATTAAGACCATAAAGATATTTATTAAGGTGGAAAAAAATGATGGATTCATTCTAGACAGCCAAGAGGTTGTTCCATGTAGATTTCTTCTTGCAAATCCTCGTGCAAGAAGGAAGATTTCAAATCCATCTTATGGACCTCCAATTTAAGTGAGGTAGCAAGGGTAAGAACAAGGTGGATGGAATTCATTTTGGATACAAGGGAAAAGGTTTCATTAGTAAATTCCTTCAACTTGAGAAAATCCTTTGGAAACTAATGAGACCTTGTGTCTTTCAACACTTCCATCTGATGCATACATAGTTATGTACAGCTATTTACATCTAACAAGTTTTCTTCCTTTCAAAAGAGGTACAATATCCCAAGTATCATTTTCCATTAAAGAATGATACTCTTCATTCATTTTTGTATCTCAAATGCATTTACCGGAAGCTTCTGCAAATGCCTATGGATCATGAGTCTCTAAAAATTGAGCCAAAAGAGAAGAGACTTTCTAGAACTGTGAACGTGTCTGACTCTAATCTAAAATATCACCGGAAAGATCACCAGTTGCTTATCATATTGAACAAACCCATCTAGGAAGTGATGGTGTTGGTGTAGGCTCATGTTCAATGGACTCATTTGGAGGAAGGTCAGCAGGAGGAGGTGGATTGTCATCCTCATTTTCATCATATGAAGAAGAAGAAACTAGAATAGGAATAGAACATGGCACAAACGTCGAAGATGGTTCGTAGGCCAAAGAAGGCACAAACATCGAATTAGGCTCATAGGCCAAGATATTTTCATAAAATTTAACATATCTTTGAACAAAAATTTCATTTGAATGAGGTTGAATAAGTCTATAACCTTTGACATCTTCATAATAACCAACAAATATACACTTCTCACTTTTAGGATACAAATATTTCCTTTTCTCATCATGAATGTGAGCCCATTATACACTGCCAAATACACGGAAGTGACTTACATCTAGATTAATTTTATTACATGCTTCTTCTCATGTTATATTTTTTAGAGCCTTTGTGGGAGTGTGATTTATTGTGTAATTTCCAAAGTTAATGGCTTCCACCCAATAATTAAGACTTAATCCCTTATATTGGATCATGTAATTAGTCATTTCTTTTAGTTTGTAATTATTTCTCTCAGCGACACCATTTTGTTGTGGTGTATATGGAACAGGGTGTTGCATTTGGATGCCCTGTGTAGTGAAGTAACTTCTAAAATTATTGTTCACATATTCTCCTTCATTATTTGTTCTTAAACTTTGAATTTGATGTTCAGATTGTTTTTCTACACGGGCCTTGTAGGCCAAAAACTTGTCAAAAACCTTCGCTCTTAAGTTTTAAGAAGTAAACCCAAGTGCCTCTGGAAAATTCATCAATGAAAGTTAAAAAATACTTGCACCCATAAAAAGGAGAAGAAAGTGGACCACACATGTCACTATGAACAAGTTGAAAAGGGTTCGAGGTGTGCCAAGAGGCACGTTTGTCGAAATTGTCCCAATGATGTTTATCGAGAACACAACTAGCACAAACACCATCTCTACAATAAACAATAGGAATATTAGTAACCATCTGTTGATTTCTCATTTGTTGCAATGAGTGATAGTTTATATGACCAAACCGCTCATGCCAAAGTTTTTTCAAGTCATCTCTATGAGAAACAAAAACTAATGGAAAAGATGATGACTAAAAGTTGTCAAACTTGTACAACTTGGTAATATCATCAGCAATTATAGTTGCAAGAACATGCTTAGGATCTTTTAGATCCTTGATTACAACTTGGTGAGATGAAAACTCTACAGTTTTACCTTCACCTGAATGAGTGATTTGATACATTGATAGAAGGTTGTAGGAAAGACTTGGAACACATAATACATCATTGAAATGACCATTATACACTTGAACTATTACAGACCCTACAACACTAAGAGATCTGTCATCACCAACAAATATTTTCTTGGTGTTACATTCATTATGAGAAAAAAATATGGTTTTATCCTTATCCATATGATAATATGCTCCAAAATCAATAATCCACTCATCAAAAGAAGAAGTAGAAGTTTCATTAAAGGAGAAACCAAAAGCAAAAAGTGTGTGTCCATGAGAAGAAGAGTTATAAGAAGAAGAATCAATATCAATGTTGTGCTTATTCATCATTGCTTCCAAAGATTTTGTCTTCATAAAACATTTGGACTCCACATGACCATATTTCCCACAAAAGTTACAATGTCTATCAGTCTTCTTATTTTTAGATGTTTCTCCTTTGTCACCATTAGGAGAAAAAGTTGGCTAAGAGGGTTTGGGACCCTTGTTTTTCTTGTTGTTGTGGCGAGAATGTTGCTTCTTGGGATTCTTGGATTTATTTTTCTATTGGACCACTAAGGATTTGTTGGATGTACCTTCAGTGTTGATCAATCCAAGTTGCACAAGGTTATCTTGCTCTCGAAATAGAGAATCACAAAAGGACTCAAGAGAGGGTTTTTTATAAGCACTCCCTAGAGCTTCTCTAGTGGCATAAAAGGTAGATACAATAATATAATATACACTACCAAGCTAGGAAAGAATAGCATATATGCACCAATATTCCCTTACATCTAGTTGGCACTCAATACATAAAATTCTGAGTGTTTTGAAATTAGATAATTATTCTTCAATGCAAGGAAAACCATTTGGACTTTAATTCATTAACTAATTTTCCAACTGGTGAGCTCGAATAATATTGTGTTTACCAAACACAGCTTCAATATTTTCCCAAGCTTTATTGGGGACATTAATGTCTCTAAGGTGAAACCTTAAATTAGGAGAAATGGATGTTTTGATTAGTCCACGCGTTTCATCATTCCTACTAATCAATTTGGCATAGTTTTCATCATCAGTGGGTTCTTGTTATTTTCTCAAGGTAATCCAACACAATCCTTTACTTCTTAATAAATCCTCCATATGGGATTTTCATCAGAAGTAGTTGATGTTGGTAAGTAATATCAGTGGGATAATACATATTGAATATGCAAATAATATTGATTTAAACACTAAAATTGACGGTATGGATGGGAAGATCTAAAAAAAATAAGTTGTTTCAAAAAAAATGGCACTGAAAACAGACTTTGGATGTGAAAGTTATGCCCTTTCGAAAAAAGGCGTAAACGGTAACCAAAGATCCACGTGGAAAGTAGAAGTAGGTCCACATTGTGATACCCCTCCTAATAACCTCACTTTTACAAATAATTTGTTTATGAAGTGACCCACTTTTATAGAATAAGTGAGAATCACTTTTACAATGAAGTTACTTTATAAATGAAAATTGCATGCAAAATAAATAACTTAAAATAAAATATTAAAGCTACTTATAGTGATTCAAATTTACAATACACTTTACAATGGATGCATGAACTTTTTCAAAAAAAAAGTAACAAAAAAGAGACTTGAACTCAAGACCTCTTACTTAATAAAGCAACTTTTAACCAAGTGAGCTAGTGAAAAACATATTATAGTGTTTAGAAGGAGGGTTGAGGGATTTTTTGTTGTTGTTGTGGAAGATTCCCTTGGAGAGCATGCTCATAAAAAACTATTTTCACACAAGAAAAAAAAATTCACTTCTTGACAGAAACAAGGGTTATATCTCGGTTAGCTTACCCAGAAAATGCAAATTTCCTCTCTATTTTTTATTTACCAAGATCACACAGAGTGCACAACAAAGAGAATACACAGAGAGGAAAATTATTTCCACTCTATTTTTTATTTTCCAATATTGTATAGAAATTATCATAAGTATATCGAAAAGAGTAGCAACCCAAAAATAAAAAAACAAAAAACAAAAATATTATCTCTATAAAAATTTAAAAGGGCGTATTCAATATTTATACCTCTGAATCTGACTGAAATGGTAATATCTTGGGAGAACGGAAACCTTTTCAAGTGCTTCAAACACAATGGAATAGTGCTCCTATCCCACAAATGTATGGAAATGTAAAATACCATAGATGCGTCAACACAGCTTCACGATCTCGATCTACAACGGGAGTGGGTCTTCAAATGTGCTCTAATACCATGTTCGACAACACAGGTATTCCAACAGAGGACGAACACCTTCAATAACCACTCACACAATTAGATCAATATTAACACACTAATGTTTTGACATGTTAAAACCCTTATGGGGAAACATCCACGGCCCGAGCCAATGTGGCCACTTGGAGCAATTTATTAATGCACAAGAAAAATATTACAAAGAGATTTACAAGAGAGTTTCTGAGATGATTTTAAGGATGGAAATTTATATTAAAATGTAGAAACATGGGCTAATAATACTATTCCTTAATATGCAAAATTTAAGATGTTTGGTGATAGTTTTGTAAAAATATTCAAATTTCTAAGGATTTTATATAGTTTCTATAAAATTTTGGCGATTTTTAAGGTAAATTAATTTTATTCTATGGAATTTGGGCGAATCGCTTTTAGAAAAAATGGAAATTGGCAAATATTTTTTTGGGAAAAACCATGGAAAATTAGCCCATTTGCGAAATTTAGACCCTAAAATCATCTATGTTTCTCACAATCGATCATCGGAAAATGACCCTCCATGATCTTTAAATAGAGATCATGGACCAATCAGATGTTAATCCATGGATCAATGTAGTTTTTAAGATCGA
Organism: Picea engelmannii; assembly: GCA_009831015.1. NCBI lineage: Eukaryota > Viridiplantae > Streptophyta > Pinopsida > Pinales > Pinaceae > Picea > Picea engelmannii. The sequence goes on from ML810247.1 coordinate 248,060, forward strand.
GGAGAATATGAATCGTCGGATCACTCTATGTCAGGAACATATCGTGACCATCAGATTACCAAACTACAAATGCATACAAATGCATACTAAAGAAACACACTTTTACCTTCATTAGACCAAGTTGATCTTAACTAAATTCTAAGTATATAAATATCCTAACAATTCATGCACCTTTGGGGCTGTCTGATAGGATGGGAATCACTCGAAGTATAAATATGATGAGAGAAAGTGTTAGGGTGTATACCTTTCATATCATGGTAGTCCCATGTGAAAGATTTTGATTGTTCTCATAAGACTTGGATTATTTTTTCTTGTTGAGATTTAGTAAGCTGAGAATTTATATGTAGATATTTACCTTGGTTGATAGCAAAAGGAATGTTGTAACACTCTATTTTCTATGTGGTAGATGCTAAAGTTTTGCACAATGAAGATAAGGTTATTAGATCACTATTTTCCTATACATCAATTTCAAAAATATGATCTAATGAATGAAATAACAATTCAAAATTCTATTCAAAATATGAATTGGAAAGAAAAGAGTTGATTTTGTTTTCCTTTGCATCTCCTTTAAAATTTATTACCTGATATACTGTAAATAATGGTTATACAAATTTCTCATCATTGTCTACATTATCATACCAAGAAATACTTTACATCTCAGTGAGAGGTTTTGCAAGTGAGTATAAGGCCACTTGTTTCATTGAATCCCCATGTGAAATAAACATGTCTTTGGATCTGCAACCTATAAAAGTGTATGCAGTAATAAGCCATGGCCTACCAAGGATTACAGGGTGTCCTCTAGAAGGATACTTGGGTTGTAAGACCATGAATTCTATGGGGTACTCTCATGAATCCAAAGAGACAATAACATCATATAATACTCTTGTTGGTTTTATCTTGGATCTATCAGCTAGTTCAAGGGCGGTGGGAGTTAGATGAAGGTTAGGAAAATTCAATTGCTCCATGGTTTGGATGGTCATAATGTTAATGGTTGCTCCAAGGTCAATCAGATTATTCGGAACATAGATCCCATTAATATACACATAAACAATGGGGTTACCAGGATCTACATATTTATCTACAAAGATATGTCCAAATGCCAAGTCTGCATATTTTCCAATAAATTGAATGGTGGATGGTTCATTTTTCTTCCTTCTTAACTTCTTTAAGAAAAATTACTTTATTGTTTTTTAATAAATAGGTATGTCTTTAAGGGATTCCATAAAAGGGATTTTTATGCAAATATTTTTTAGTTCAGTGATTAGGTTATATTCAAAGTGAGCTACTAGTTTATTTAGGCTTAACCTCTTCGGATAGGGAGGTTCTTTGGAGGAAGGGGACTTCTTTGAATCAGTATTTATTTTCTTCTTTATGACAAGAGTATCATCATTGATTGTCTAATTAGGAGTTTCCTCTTCTGATTCTTCTTCAATGATGATGGGGGGTTGTTTTTGGATCACTTTTCCAGATCGCAAGTGGATATCCTAGAATCCTACTGGTGTGACCAGATAGGTGGGAAAAGGTTATAGATCAACACCTAAAGTAGGCTAAGCTACCTTGTTATTTGGATTAGGAACAGGCTACATAGGGAGTTGTGTAGGCCTAGGAGGTTGGTTGAATGGAAGTTTCAATTGTTGGGGTTATGCAATATGTTGTGAAGCTTGTGTTGGATAAGGCTATGAAGGAAATTGTGTTGGAAAATGTGAGTATTGTTGAGTTTGCATGCGATAAGAATAGGCAGGCACATTCCTGTAGATTATTCCTCACCATCCTTGCTGCCAAGGATGGGTTTTTTGTTGTGGCCATGCTTTCTATGGCATTGTGGGATTTCAAGGTGGATATTGTTTCCTAGAGTAATATGAAGAGATTGAAAATGTAGGATCTAATGACATACCTAATGGAAAAGGCTTCCATGGCCTCTTTGGTGCCAAGGTACAAAGTTGTTATATTGCTATATTCCCTCCTTATTATATCATTTTTATTCCGGGTAACGAAGGACAATGTTATGTCAAGTGTTCACCTATATAAATAGCACATATATCGATGTTATTCAAGGGGCATTCTTTCAATGGATGTATTTTCCTACACCTAGGGGAAAATATAGACAAGGTTATGGTTTTTTCCTCTTGATTCTTCTTAATTTGCAAAGTATCAAGTTGCAAACTAAGGATGCCAAGAATTTCAGTCTTGAAATTTTCCAATAAATTGCCAAACTCTACCCTAGTTACACCACTACTTGATGCAGATTTAGAAATTTTAGAAAAAGAATCATGAGGTCCCTTATCAAATATTTCTTAACTTTGCGAGTACTTCCTACACATTTCAGATATTTTCTCAAAAGATAATTGGGAGATATCCCCAGGCCCTATTAAATTAAGTACATTCATTGATTCATCTAAAATACCTCTTAAGAATATAGTCCTAATAGTTTTTTTGTTCAATTTGTTCTGTTTGGATCTTTGAAGATTATACAGGAATCTCTCTAGGTAATCCTCTAATATCTCATCTTCCTTCTATGTCATCCTAAAAATTTCTTCCCTTAAGTCCATATCCTTACAGTACTCTTGGTACTTTCTTAGAAAAACAATTCTCATATTGTTCCAAGTTCTTATAGTGTTCCCATACAACCCCATAATCCAGCACGAGGCTCAGTCTTTGAAGGTGGCAGAGGATAATTTTAATTTCTGAGCATCATTATAATAATCCTAAATTTTGCATAAAATATCAAATTTTAAAATAAATGCATCAGGGTCTTCGGTCACCATACCATGGAAATGGGCTCTCACAGACAAAGCAATGTTCTTCATTTGTACAATTGTTGTAGGGTCCACTATGGGGAACCCAAAGGTTACATCTTCTTCTAGATCACCTTCATCATTTTCATTTAGGTGGAATTTTCCTTCTCCTTCTGCCATGTTTTTACCCCAACCTTAGAATAGAATGCATTGTGTTTTCAATGGATACTTTGGCTCCTAGATTTGATTGGTCACTTCCCCTTCTGGCTAATTGATGTACATTAAATTATCAATCAGGATGCTCGTAAGTTTATGAGGTGTTGGAAAAATATATGCGGGACGAGGTAAGGAAACTCCAATCTATTATTTTTTTTAGGATATTTAGACACTTAGGAGTTATTTAAGGTCAACTTGGTCTAATGTATCGTTAGGTGAAAGTGTGTTTCTTAGTGTGTGTATTTAGTATGCATTAGTATGAATTTGTAGTTAGGAAATTCGACGGTCGCAATATGTTCCCGACATAGAGTGATCCAACGGCTCATATTCTCCTTTATCTTAATGGATAAATTGATTTTTGGCTTAAAACCCAATTGGCTTGTGATATCTATTTAAAGAGCATGGAGAGTCATTTGTCGACGATGGATTGTGAGAAACTCTCTTGTAAATCTCTCTGTAATATTTTCTTTTACATTAATAAATTTCTCCAAGTGACCACGTTGGATGGGACCGTGAATGTTTCCCTACAGGGGTTTTACCACGTAAAAACATCAGTGTGTTGATATTTGATCTGTTTTTGTGAGTGGTTACTGAATATGTTCATCCTCTTTTGGAATACCTGTATTTTTTAACATGGTATGAGAGAACATTTGAATACTCAGTCTCATTGTAGATCGATATCTTGAATTCATGTTATCACATCTCTGATTTCTACCATTTTTATACATTTATGGGTTGAGAGGACTATTTCATTGCATATGAAATGCTCGTTTGAGTTATGAAAGCTTTTTGTTCCACTCGAAAAGGTTTCCTTTTTCCCACGATAAGGCCATTTCAGTCAGATCCGTAGGTATATATGCCCTTTTAATTTTTTACAGAGATAATATTTTAGTTTTTTTATTTTTTATTTCCGGGTTGTTACTCTTTTTTATCTGCATATGCTCTTTTCCCTATGCTATGTGCAATCTTGAAAAATTAGAAACATAGAAAAAAGGTTTTCCTGTCTGCTATGCTCTTTCTGTGTTCTCTATGTGATCTTAGTAAATCAGAAACAGAGGGACAATTTTCATTTTCCTGGTACGCTAACCGATATCTAACCCTTGTTGTTGTCGAGAAGCAAAAAAAAATCGTTCGTGTGAATGCATGAAAAGAATTTTTTATTGAGAACACACTCCAAGGTCATCCACCACCACAACAAAAACAACAACAATCCTCCTTATTTAAACTATAATGTGTTTTTCACTCGTTCACTTGGTTGAAATTTACTTTACTTAGTAAGAGGTCTTAAGTTCAAGTATCTTTTTGTTACTTTTTTTAAAGCTCATGCATTCATTGTAAAGTGCATTTCACTTCATTATAAAGTCAATCACTATTAAACAACTTTAATATTTTATTTTAAGTTACTTTTCGCATGCAACTTTCATTTACAAAGTAACTTCATTGTAAAAGTGATTCCTTCTTATTCTATAAAAGTGAGTCACTTCATCACTAACTTATTTAAGAGTGATCTTCTAGGAATATTTTCGAGGAGCATCACCATGTGGAGCAACTTCTACCTGTCATGTGGCTCTTCAATTATTGTTTATGCATTTTTTTCAAAAGGGCATAACTTTCACATCTGAAGTTCATTTTTAGTGTCGTTTTTTTTAAAACATCCTATTTTTTCAAGATCTTTCCATCCAGACCATCATTTTCATATTTTAAATCCATATTCTCTGCATATTTAATATGGTTTCTCCCAGTGATCATTTCCTTACCAATACCAACTACTTCTCATAGAAATCCCATATGGAGGATTATTAAGAAGTAAAGGATTGTACCGGATTACCTTGAGAAAGGAACAAGAACCCAATAATGATAAAAAGAAAGTCAAATGGGATAATAAGAATGATGAATCACGTGGACTAATTGAAATGTCCATCTCTCCTAATTTAAGGTTTCACCTTCAAGGAATTGATGGCCCAGATAAATCTTGGGTAAAGATTCAAGTTGTGTTTGGTAAACACAATATTATTCGATCCCACCAGATAGAAAATTAGTTAATGACTTTAAGTCCCAATGATTTTTCTTGCATTGTAGATTATTTATCTAAGTTCAAAACACTTAGACTTTTATGTATAGACTACAAAATAGATCTAAAGGAAGATCGATGCATCTATATTATTCTTTCTAAGTTTGGTAGTGTATATTTTATGTTTATATCTACCTTTTATGCCACCAAAGAAGCTCTAAGGAGTGCTTACCAAAGTCCCTCTCTTGAGTATTTTTGTGATGGTTTTATTAGAGAGCAAGATAAACTTATGCAACTTGGAGTGATCAACACTAATGATACCTCCAACAAAGACTTAATGGCTCAATAGAAAGATAAATCCAAGAATCCAAAGAAGAAACATCATCACCACAACAACAAGCAAAACAAGGGTCTCAAACCCTCTCAACCAACTTCTGCTCCTAATGGTGACAAAGGAGAAAAATCTAAAAGTAATAATTCTAATAGACACTGAAACTTTTGTGGGACATATGGTGATGTGGAGTCCAAATGTTTTAAAAATATGGAATTCTTAGAAGTTGCACTGAAGAAACACAACATCAATATTTATTCTTCTTCATCTTCTTCTTCTCATGGACATGCACTTGTCACTTATGGTTTCTCTTTCAATTCAACTTATACTTCTTTTGATGAGTGTCTTATTGATTCTAGAGCATATTATCGTATCCCTAAGGATAAATCCATATTTTTTCCTCTAAATGAATGTAACACCAAGAAAATATTTGTTAGTGATGACAAATATCTTAGTGTTGTAGGGTCTGGAATAGTTTAGGTAGATAATGGAAATTTCAATTATGTATTATGTGTTCCAAGTCTTTCCTACAACCTTGTCTCAGTATATCAGATCATTCATTTAGGTGAAGGTAAAACCCTAGAGTTTTCACCTCACCAAGTTGTCATTAAGGATTCAAAATATCATAAGAATGTCCTCGCAACTAGAATTGTTGGTGATATTACCAAGTTGTACAACTTTGACAACTTTGGGTCATCATCTTTTCCATTAGATTTTGTTGCTCATATCGATGAATTGATCAAACTTTGGCATGAGTGTTTTGGTCATCTAAACGGTCTCTAATTACAAAAACTATGTAATCAATGGATGATGACTCGTCTTCCTCTTGTTTCTTGCAAAGATGGTGTTTGTGTCAGTTGTGTTCTAAGAAAAAATCATCGGGATAGTTTTGAAAAACATGCCTCTTGGCACACCTCGGCCCCTTTCCAGCTTGTTCACAATGACTTGTGTGGTCTTCTTTCTTCTCCTTCTTTTTCTGGGTGCAAGTATTTCTTAACTTGCATTGGTGACTTATTCAAACGCACTTGGGTTTACTTCTTAAAACTTAAGAGCAAAGTGTTTGACAAGTTTTTTCCTATGATGCCCTTCTAAAAAAATAATATAAAGATCAACTTCAAAGGTTAAGAACAGATAATGGAGGTGAATATGTGAACAATAATTTTACAAGTTAATGCACTGTAAATGGCATCCAACTGCAACACAATGTTCATTATACACCACAGCAAAATGGTGTTGTTGAGAGAAAGAATCGCACATTAAAATAAATGGCTAATTGTATGATCCAATCTAAGGGATTAAGTCTTAATTATTGGGATGAAACCATAAATTGTGGAAATTACATGGTAAATCGCACTCCCACAAAGGCTCTAAAAAATATAACACTGGCAGAAGCATGGAATAAAATTAATCCAAATGTAAGTCACTTCCATGTATTTGGCAGTGTAACATGGGCTCACATTCCTGATGAGAAAAGAAAATATTTACAACCTAAAAGTGAGAAGTATATTTTTGTTGGATATTCTGAAGATGTCAATGTTTATAGACTTCTTCAACCTCATTCTAATGTATTATTCGAAGAGATGTTAAATTTGATGAAAATATTTTGGCATGTGAGCCTAATTATGTGTTTGTGTTTTCTTCAGCCTACGAGCCATCTTTGGAATTTGTGTCATCTTCCATTCCTATTCTAATTTCTTCTTCTTCATATGATGATAGTGAGGATGAAAATACACCTTTGCCTGCTCACCTTCCTCCGAATGATTCCATTTAACATGAACCTGCACCAACACCACAACTTATCAGATGGATCTGTTCAACTCGAGAAGCAATTGGTGATCTTTTTGGTAATCCTTCATATCAGCATCGAACATGTTCACAGTTCCAACAAGCCTCTTCTCTTTTGGGTCAATTTTCAAAGAGTCATAATCTTGAGACATTACAGAGGCTTCAGGTCATCCATATTTGGATATATCAATGAATGAAGAGTTTCACTCTTTAATGGCGAATGATACTGGGGATATTGTACCTCTTCTGAAAGGAAGAAAACTTGTCATATGTCAATGGATCTACGGAACTAATTATGCATCAGATGGAAGTGTTGAAAGACATAAGGCATGGTTAGTTTCCAAATGATTGTTAATTAAGGTTGGTTGTCATTGATGTCAACCCTTGAAGGAAGTTGGAGAACCCAGGTCTGGGTAATGGACCCAAGTTTGTTTGATGGATAACAGTATGAGTTTTGATATATTTGTAGGTAATACTATTCTATATGGATATTACATGTCATGCCATTTTCAGTGGTATGTGGAATGTCACATAACTCCTCACAGTTAGAGAGTTATGGCCATGTGAAGTTGGAGAACCCTCATGAGTCATCTAGAAGCCCCAAAAGGTCAAAGTAGTCAAAGTGGTTTAAGAGATTAGTAGAAGGTAAATAATAAAGTGAAGTGATGAGTGTACTATAATTCAAAGTGAATACAAAATAAATTATTTAAATAATAAATTTAATGGAGAAATTACTAAGTTGACAAGTGGTTAGAAGTGGGTTAGCCCTAAAATAAGGAAAGTAGTTTAAGATGGTTAGAAGGTAACCCTTGAGGTAAAGTGAAGTGATGAGTGTACTATAAGTCAAAGTGGATACAAAATAAATTATTTAAATAATAAATTTAATGGATAAATTATTAATTGGACAAGTGGTTAGAAGTTGGTTAACCCTAAAATAAGGAAAGTGGGTTAAGATGGTTAAAAGGTAACCCCTTGAGGAAGCTACATGAAAGTATAAATAAGAGGCAAGGCTCTCTCATTTTAAATCACACTTGAGAATATTGAATATCTACAGATGACTGAGGTAACCAAAGGATATCTAAGTCGAATTTTAGAGAGAAGGTGAAGTAAAGAAGGACGAAATTCAAGGGAGGATAAATTCTTTTGATGATGGTTTCTAAGGTATGTTATTTATGGGTCATCTCACCATTTTTCGCAATAATTTTTTTTCTAGAATGATTCAAACCATGAAATTGATAGGCCATTGAGAAAAAATATCCAAGTAGTTTTGGTACGAATTTCAGCTTGTGTATTGTTGTTGTTTTTGAGTTACACTTCGTGGAAAATAGGGTTTGTGGCTAGTCCTAAAACTAATCTAAAACGAGTGTTTTGGGTAAAAACATCATGAATTCTTCATAACAGATCCAAATTAAGTACAAAAAAAATTGTTTTTTAGAGTACAGTCTGTAGTATTCTTTGTAAAATTTTCAAATCCATACAACAAATATTTCGTGCGGGGCACACTCTACAAGTTCGCTCTCTAGAATAAGCCAGAATTCAACAATGTATGTCATTTTTTCTATAACTCCTTTTCTAAGAGGTTCCAAGTAGTGACACCTGGAGGAATTGCATAAAACACACTGAAGAACATTGTGTACTATTTTCAAATCTTTATTCATTGCAGGTACATAGTTATGATTATTTCAAGTTATGGTTGTTGACTAATCCAAAACTAGTCATGTGAGACTAAAGAAAAGTTTGATGAAAATGCTAATCTCTTGTTGTTAAAGTTAAATAAGGTTTACAAGTATGTGATCCTATACACCATATCTATTACATAGTTACAAATTGGATTTGTATGATGAAATTGATGAGGGTTTTTGGTTGAGGTACATGTTGGGTACATGGTTGAGACAAGTAGTTGATGAGTTGGCACATACATGAGGTGTATATTTGATGATGTTGGTACATCTTGATGAGTCATAGTTGATGAGTAGTTGATACATGATTGGTAAATACTTAGTACATGGTTGGAGGCACTTGTTAGTATTATTGTTGACACATGGTTTTTGGATGATGTAGCATACTTGTATTGGTATATTATTAGAAGCACATATTGATCTTGGTGATGATTATGAGTTGTTGTGTTATGCATGGTTGATACACTTATTCATGGTACATGTTGAGGTACAGGTTGGTGCATGGTTGATGCACTTGTTTATGGTACAGGTTGATTATAGGTTGTTTGGTACAGGTTGGTGCATGGTTGATGCACTTGTTTATGGTACAGGTTGATTACAGGTTAAGGTATAGGTTGATGCATGGTTCAGATTATTGGTACAGTTTGTTTGGTGTAGGTTGATTGGTACAGGTTTACAGCAGTATATATCTCACAATGATAGTGTGACAGTGGTTCCATCATTCTACTTATATACTAGGGTGGTTGGATGAGGCAAGGACAGGTGATTGTAGCCACCTTTCAGTTGTAGCCAAAGAACATAGGGGGTTGTATCCTCCTTATGGTTGTAGCCAGAGAATTGGGGAGTTGGATATTCCCTCAGTTTATAGCCTGACAAACTAAGGGGTTGGATCCTCCTTCCAATTGCGGCTGGAAAACAAAGGAAGTTGGTGCTTCCAATGAATGTAATTCTTCAATACATATAAGAAAAAATATTTCATGGTTTTCTCCCGCTTTGGGTTTCCACGTAAAACACGGGTGTACTGTGTATGTGTATGATCGTTCATTTTTTCATTGCTTATTTACTCTGCAATTATTGGATGATAATTCTACATTGATATAACACTTGGATTATATGGTTAAAAATGATTAAATTTCTCTATTATTGATTCACCCCCCCTCTCAATAATCCAACAATTGGTATCAAAGCAGGTTCCTTCAGAAATCATTTTAACCACTGAAAGGTAGATCATGGAGAGAAACAACTTGTATAAAAATGGAATACCACAGTTTGATGGACATAAGTATGCATTTTGGAGCATAAGGATGAAGACATATATACATGCACAAGGATTTGAAATTTGGCAATCAATTGTATATGGATACACAGTACTAGCAATTCCACCAATAAATGACAAAGTAGTGAAACTCGGTCAGAATAATTCCAAAGCCACAAATGCAGTTATGAATGGTCTTGTTGAAATAGTATTCACCAAAGTTGCACATTGTAAATTTGCTAAACAGATTTGGGACAAACTTCGAAATATTTATGAAGGAGATTCAAAAGTCAAAGAAGCAAAGCTTCAAACTTACAGAGGTCAGTTCGAACAACTAAATATGAAGGAAGATGAGAATATTTCAGCTTACTTCTTATGAGTCGATGAAACAGTAAATGCAATCATGGGATTGGGAGAATAAATTCAAGAATTTTTAATTGTTCAAAAGGTACTAAGATCTCTTCCTATGAGATTTGACCCTAAGATATCAGCACTAGAAGAAAGAGAATATCTAATCTCAATAAGCATGGATGAACTACATGGAATCTTCACAGCATATGAAATGAGAACTGAACAGGAAAATCTAGATGTAAAAGAAGCAGCCTTCAAAGCATCCAAAAGATCAAAGAAAAAGGGAAAGCAACAAGAAAAATAACATAGAAGCAATAGTGACATCTCATAAGATGATGAAGAAGTGGCCAACTTTGTCAAAAGACTGAACAAGGGAACCGACGGAAGGTATAGAGGTAAGCTTCCTTTAATTTGTTTTAATTGTGATGGTATTGGTCATTTTGCTAACAAATATCCTCATAATAAAAAGAGAAATGATGAAGGTTACTCAAAAAACAAACAAACATATAAAGGCAAAAGAACCACAAAGAAAGTTTTCAAGAAAAGCTTATGCACCAAAGAATACATCTCATCATCAGATGAAGATGAAGTGAGTGACAGTGAGACAGAAAGAGTTATATTCATGGCAGTAGAAGACTCTGATAAAGAAGACCCTGAAGAAGAATATGAAGAAGTAGAATAATAAATTGAAGAGGCAGAAGTTGAATACCGAGAGGAATTGTTGAGTTTCATATAAGTTATCAAAAGAGAAAAGAGGAAAAACAAGAAGCTACAAGAGGAACTAGACAAGAAAAAAGACACTCAGGAATTAGAACAAATGATCACAAATTTGAAGGTTCAAATTGAAGAAGATAAAAGAGTTGAATAAGCACTCAAAGAACAACTAGAAGGAAGAGATAGGATCGTTGAAAAATTGGAAGCAGGGATTGTCACATTAAGAAAGGATATTCAAAAGAAAAATATGAAAAACAACTCAAAATTTTTGAATGACATTATCAGCAGTCAAAGGCCTAATCATGAAAATTCTGGACTTGGATACAATCAAACAGAAAAGGGATCAAGCTCCAAAGCAACAGAACAAGAAACATATCCAAAAATCTACGCAGAAACAATCAAAGGGGATAGGAAGGCCTACAGAGAAAATTACAGGGACACCCCTCCACCGAGAAGATTCAGATTTCAGAATCAACGACCGACAGAAACAGATATGTCTCAGGAAGAAGAATGATCCATAAGAGAACCTCCTTTCAGAAGATCTTCAACTCCCAGGTATCAAACTATATTTTTTGGTTTGTGTTATGCATGTAATAATTTTGGACATAAAGTTGTGAATTGCAGAGATAACAATAGGAACATAAACAACTTTGAAAGTCATACACAAAAGGGTTATCTAAGAATGCCTAGTGAAACACAGAGAAGAAGTTACAACAGGATTGAATCATTAAGAACTGAAGTGGAATGCTACAAGTGTAACAACTTTGGACACATGGCCAAATATTGCAGAATGAAAATCCCTCCTAGAGAACCACAACAGAACAAAAACAATCACAGATAAGAACCTCGGAAAATGACATGGATAAGAAAGAAGAATTAGTACAACAATGAATAATGCACACTCGCTTTAATATCTAAGGAGAAGAAACGTGGCTGGTATGTTGATAGTGGTTGTTCAAAACACATGACATGTGATAGAGACAGGTTTCTTACATTAATAAAGGAAAGAGATAGATCAGTCTCCTTCGGAAATGATGATTTAGCTAAAACCATTGGAAAAGGCACAGTCAGAATCGGGAACAAGAATACAAAAGCAGAAAATGTTCTACTAGTAGAAGATATGAAACATAATCTTCTAAGTGTGATTCAAATGCGTGACCAAGGTCATAAAGTTAATTTCAATTCACAAAAGTGTGATATAAGAAAATAAGGTTCAGGAAAATTGATTGCTACAGCTACGTGACATCCCCAAATAAATAAATTATTTTGAATTCGAAAATTGTTAGGAAAATTATTCTATTTTTGGTAAATTCGAATTTGGAAAAAAAAATTCCATTTATGGCAATTCTGAATTTCAAATTTGGAAAATTGTAATTAATTATTATGACTGTTGGGTAGAGATATGATTTGACTCAACTAACTATTTGACTATGACACTTGTATGAAAACATAATATTTTATAATTATTGCAGGAGGACAAATGGAACAGACATGTTAAATTCAGTTGACCATGACTCCATGAGTGGAGAACATGTTGGAACTACCTCAAGACTGATTGTTACAAGTGGAAAATCAAGGATTTGACCATTGGCAGCCCCTGAAAATCGGGGATTTAGAAAGCTGCGAAAATTCCCAAGGGAGGGAAAAAGACCTAGGCAAAAATATTATTTTGGGATAAATAGTATATGTGAGGAGGAGGACGTTGCCTATTATGTTGGGAAAACGAAGGATTGAACACTTCTTGTTATGAACACTAAATCATTGAGTGTGAGGCAAGGAGAAGACTACGTGGAGGAATACATTGTTGAAGAGGAGATTCCAAGTTTTCCCTCATGGATTCATGGTCAGGCTAAGGGGTGAATCGGGCAAGTGATTTGGTTGCATCTTCTACAATTGGGAGGAACGTGGTTGTTCCCTTTTTTTTCCCACGAACTAATTTAGATATGTTCCATACTTTCCTCTTTCCGTATTTGTGCCATTGAAACGATTGTATACGTTTGTTGTCCTAGGTGATTATCTAATTGTCATATGTGTTAGATGGAATTACATGGTTACTGTAGATTAATTGTGGTAGAAATAATTTGGTTCAAATAAAGACGGTATCTATAGGATCACAGTATACTATCTGTTGTAGGAACGACCTATTCTACTGAAGAATGCACCTATATGGATTTATGTATGTTCTTTGTTGTAAGAATTCGTCTACTTTGTTAAAGAATATACCTATATTGCTACTATTTGTGTGATCCATTATAGTAACAGGACCAATGTATAAATGTATGGGTTTATAAAGCAACATATATTATCTGTAGTAGGAATAGAACTGAATCTGGACAGTAAACAATATTACAGTGTCACTGAAAATCAGTCATGACAAGGGTAGATCTATCCTGCATAAAATAATAATTTAACCGTGAAAATCCCCAAAGTACAATCCTAGAAATTTCCACCTGTCATGAGATCATATTCCTTTATTCAAAGTCTGTGGTGAAATTTCAATCAATGTAAACCTTTAAAGAAATCTGGAAATGAATTTTAGGAGTATTATACTCATTTATATATGTACAGTATCATAGCCATGGATTATATAATTAGACTGTAGAAGTTGTCAACATTAACGATGCGGGAAAGATTTACTCATGTAAATTTAAGATAAAAATAGATATATAGATACGCATACAATTATATATATATACAGGATTATATGCGTACAATTATTGCAAAATCTACTCTAAATGAAAGAATTTCAATTCTTGACACAAGAAATTTATGAATAAATATTTCATTATTAAGTGTCTGAAACGAATCAATATATAATCTTCCTTTTCCTGTAAATTCACAATATGGCTATCTGTCTCGAATATCTCAACAAGTTCAAAGTACAGAGACTAGTAAAGTAAACCACAACAGTCGAACAACAGGAAGGAAATTGAAACATTCCTTTAACTAAAAATTTAAATATCTGTACATCTGATGATTCGGATCAACAACCTTAAATAAAGAATGTCGGAGTAATAACCCAACGTCACTAGGATTAATCCAAATCCTTCAAGATATTTTCTTATTGGAAGCCAGAATACCTTCATGAATAGAGCCTGAATTCTTGTCCAGCGCAACATCCACACAAATCTACAAAAGGACAAGACATTTGTTTTTTAGTAATAGACAAAGACCAAACCAAACTTGAAAATCGATAAACCATACAAGACAATGAAGTTATCAATTGACAGAATTTTTACTTATCTTGGAATTTCCATAGGTATGCTCCCAATCCTAGTCGTGAACCGTCAATGGACTGAAAGGGGAGGAGCAAGATCGATCAATCTAATGGGTAACCTCGCATCAAATAGGGCCCCATCATTAGTTACTATATCCAATCCAAAGGAATGATTTCACAAGAAAGAAAGTGATTTTCGTAACTGTAAAGGAGTTTCGACACCAATTTGAGAAAACATTAAATAGTGGATGGGGTATAATTTAGTTACAGAGAAATAGAAGAGTCACAAAGAACACACTAAACATGATCTTCATAAGGTAAATAAAGTTAACACACAGACGATATGATAATGCCTAATTTTAAATACAGGAGCCAGTTTTTAAAGAAAATTAATTTGACACGGAATAATCCAGACACCCTTCTCCATAACATAAGACTGTGGCAAGTCCATACAAGGTCCGCAACTTGTTTTTATCAGTTGGATGGGTGGGACTTCTGAACTCGAGAGATATCACTAATTTGGGATCTATAGTAGGAATTAGGAAATTTTATTCGGTCTTCTCATTTGAAGTTACGGGCTTTTGATGAGGATGGTGTACAGTTGAAAGAACTCATAGAGGTGGATAAATATAACTAGGTTAAGAAAACAATATTAGAACATTACACGGAGAATACCCAATCATGACAGATAACATTATCAAAGCCTATCATTTGACAGTTCATTAACATAGATAAGAATAAATTTATTTTACAGTGTGGTTCTCACCCTAACAAATAAACTTCTAGAATGGCACCCTAGAGAAGTCTCGCAGAGACTCGATACCAAAATATGATACAGAACAAAGAAGAAGAGTGGGGAAACAACAAGCCCTAAAGGGAAAACTACTTACGAGAACCCTAAGAAGCACCAAGCAAGAAAAAGAACAAAGTGTCAATCCCTCCTTGAAATATTGAACAGGTAGGAATGCGATAGTGAAGCTACTTACCAGCAGCGAGGAAAAATCCAGAGTTATTTCCTTTGAGATTTGGCAATAAGGGAGTAACTTACTAACAATTGGTATAAACGTCACAACGCATAGGTTTATCCCTCGATGACAAAATCTTAGGTGCTAATCCACAACCATAGATATAGTGATAGTGTGAAACTTACCAAGAGGTTGGGTAAAGATGTCACCTCCATCAAGGAATTCCTCCCAATTGTCTTTCCCTTCACCAAGAAAACGGAGTCACAGAGCCAAGTTTTTGGAGAACCTTCTCACGACAAAAGTAAAACCACTATAACCTAAATAACCCTTACCGCGTAGAATGAATTATTCTAGTACGAAAGAAGGGTTGGGCCATGTGATGAAGTAGACTTGGCGCATCCACAGTGGACGAAGGGACAGGTGATGGCCTCGACTTTCACATCCACCATGCCCCATTAATGGCCTGGCCAGGGTTTAACTCTGATTTGACTTGTCCATGCCTTTCACATTTAATGGGTTACGGATTAAAGAAGTGCCTGTGCAATTCATGGAACCTTTTAACCATAACCAATACTAACTCAGTTAATACAATGCTTAGTTGGAGTATCATGTGGAATAGGTGGAGTCGAACGAGTTTCTTTCACGGGCAATTGGTTCCAGAATAATCGCTACATCAAATTTACCCAAGAGAATTTACCCCAATCACCATCCTTATCGGAAAATGTTTTTCGAAAGGTTTGTTATCATTTAAACAATTCACAGAGGGGTATAACCCGACCCTTTACGATTATCCTTGTTACATAAGTTCTTTTGATCAAGTAGTTTCGAGTTTAATTTTACGCATAAGGCTTACGGCCATAAGTCCCAAAATATTTTGTAGTTCTAAGCCTATTGTCTATACATATTCATATAGATATGAAGGTGAACATAACTTTGGGACTATAAGTGAATATTGGAATGTGGAGTATACACATTTGTAACGTTGTTTCAAAATTGTAAGTTAGGTAGTAATGTTAGTCGACAACGGCCAGGACTCCAACAACTTTCCAAGTTTAAACAAGAAATATAAAGGCCTACTTTTTTTAATAACGAATCTATTTTTAGAATGAACTCATGAACAAACAAAAAAAAAATTGACAGATTTGAGGTACATTACATATGGTATCAGAGCAAAGGTTACAGCACTTGGACCTTGAATAGGGCCATCTTATTTACTTAAGCATATAATTATGTTTATGTAAAAGTAATAAACCTTTATTGTTGCAAACATAAAACCTTTTTTATGTTTTGTGTTAATCATGGCAGCACAGGATGACGGGGAAATCAGAATCGATGGGAATCCTGAACAAAGACTTCCTGAAAATCAGAGACAGAATAGTGACGAAATCTAACCTAATGAAGTTTTGGAAACAATGAGGAATCTCATTGTTGAGCTGCAGGTTTTGAAAGCCAACAATGAGAAACTGAAGAAAGCTTAGCATGAACAACAGGAAATAAATGAAGTCATGTTGCGCAGTATAGTGACAAAGAAAATCCCAAAGGTCGATAATAATGAAGAAAAGGTCAGCAAAAGGGCCTCCGAGAATTCTAGGCTAGAAGTAGAAAAAGGGGATAGCTCGTCTGAAGGTAGACCTTCAGTTGAAGACAAAACAAAAGTAGACAGAAAGAGAAAACAAGTAGACCACCTTGAAGGATAATTTAAGAAAATTAAACCAGCTACTTTTGATGGAGAATCCAGAACAAGGGAGGAAGATGAAGCATGGTTATTAGACATCAAAAAATATTTCCAAATATACAACTATTCCAGCAATATGAAGGTCAGAATGGCCATCTACAATCTGAAAGGAAAAGCCAACATTTGGTGGCAAGATATGAAATTGGCTAAGGGCTTAAAAGAGAAATAGATGGAATGGTCTGACTTTAAGAAATATTTCAAGAAACAGTACCTATATGAAAGCTACTATGAAAGGAAAATGAAATAATTACTAAGGTTTGTACCTTAGTAATTCCTGGAATTACTAAGGTTTGTATTGTATACTCAGGAGGACAAGGTAAAAATCCAACAGTTCCTAAGTTGTTTACCACAGTCCTACAGGGAAAGAATTGAGTTTGGAAACCCACAGTGAAGTATTCAGGAAAGCACGGATATGTTATGACCAGTACAAACAGCGGGTAGAGTTTCCAAAAGCTTTGAAGGATAAGAAACAAGACCAAGTGAACCAACGGAAGAAGGGATATCAGCCAGCTCCTTATCGGAATGCAGCAAAAATCTTTCCTAGAAAGGATTTTCACTCCAATAATCCAAGCACACAAGGTGGTGGTAAATCGGTAAATCTGGGAACAAAGAAGTTTGGGGACAATCCCCATGAACCATTGAAGTTTTGGGAATGTGGAGAACCACGTCTAAGGAGAAACCGCCCATGTGTAAATACAAAAAACAAAATTGTTGTTTATAATTTGCAGGAAGCCTCAACGGTGGGTGATGTGGGCAGAATCCTACATCGGATAAACGCAATCATGGATGGTTGGCAAGCTGACCACCAGTCCTCAGTGGTGGAAGTCGAAGGTAAAATCAATAACACCCAAATTTATTTTTTAATTGATCCTAGTGCTACGTTAAGTTATATCACTCCTGGTGTAGTAGAGTCAAATAAACTAAGGAAAATAAGACACGCAAAATCATGGTTGGTACAATTAGCAACAGGAACTAAAAGGAAAGTGGTTGACTTTATTTCTTATTTTGAGTTCAGTTTAGATGGTCAAAACATAAAAACAAATCTAAACATTATGCCACTTGGATCGTATGATGTGATTATCAGAATGGATTGGTTGGAAAATCACAAAGTAGTACTAGATTGTTATGCAAAGACACTTAAGTATAAAGATGTTTATGACACTACTAGAACATCCCAAGGTATACCAAAACCAGTATTAGTTAGACAAGTTTCAGCAATGCAATTCAAGAAATGCATGAGAAAGGGTTGTCAAGTTTACGATATCCAAACAACTAATCTATTAGAGAAAGAAGATAAGCTCAACTTGGAAGACTTTGTTGTTCTACAGGAATTCAGAGACGTGTTTGTTGATGAAATACCTGAATTACCCCCTATAAGGGAAATAGACTTCTCCATAGACCTGCTACCTGGTTCAACACCTATCTTTAAAGCACCTTATCGAATGAGTTTGTCGGAATTGACAGAACTAAAAATCTAACTGCAGGAATTATTGGACAAAGAATGTATCAGACCGAGCGTTTCACCATGGGGAGCACCAGTCTTTTTTGTGAAAAATAAAGACGATACTCTAAGACTATGTATCGACTATAGACAATTGAATAAAATGACTATTAAGAACAAGTACCCCTTACCTAGGATAAATGATCTGTTTGATCAAGTAGGTGGGGCCAATCTCTTTTCGAAGTTGGATTTACGATTCAATTATCATCAAGTTAGGATAAAAGATGACGACATAAGCAAAACAGCTTTTCGAACAAGATACGGACATTACGAATTTGTAGTTATACCCTTCGGACTCACTAACGCACCAGCCACATTTGTGTGTCTAATGAACAACATTTTTAGTCAGTACTTGGACAAGTTCATATTGGTATTTATCGACGATATTCTGGTCTATTCTAAAACAGAAGAAGAACACAAAGAACACTTAAGAGTAGTTCTGCAAAATTTGAGGAAGCACAAACTGTACGCTAAATTCGATAAGTGTGATTTTTATCAAAATAAAATACAATACCTAGGACATGTAATTTCTACAGAAGGAATTGCAGTCGACACTTAGAAAATAAGAGCCATCATGGAATGGATGGTACCTAAGGATGTAGCGGATATCCAGTCATTCATGGGAATCAATGGATATTATTGCAGATTTATAGAGGGGTTTTCCAAAATAGCCTACCCATCACATCATTACAAAAGAAAGGAACCAAGTTTAACTGGTCACAAAAGTGTCAAGATAGTTTTAACAAGTTGAAGGAATTATTGACAACCGCACCCATTTTAAAGGTAGCAGACCTAGATAAGAGCTTTATCGTCTGTGTTGATGCAAGTAAAGAAGGACTAGGTGGTGTCCTAACTCAAGAAGGAAATGTTATTTGTTATGAGTCCCAGAAATTAAAAGAGCATGAGTGAAACTACGTCACTCATGACTTAGAATTAGCAGAATTAATGCATGCCTTAAAAACGTGGCGACACTACATAATTGGCAGAAAATTTATATTATTGACAGATAATAGCAGTGTGAAATATTTGTTTAGCCAGCCAGATCTTAACGCAAGGCAAGCAAGGTGGCTATCCTTCTTGAGCGAATTCGAATTTGAAGTAAGACATATCAAGGGTAAATAAAATAAGGTAGTAGATTCTTTATGAAGAAGAGTCCATGGGTTATTTGAAATAAATGTCAACAGGGTAGAAAGTGATCTAGAAAAGAGAATAAGAACTGCAAGTATTAACGACGAAAATTACACTAAGATAGTGGCAGAATTACAAAACACTACAGCAAGTTCAGACAAACCAGATCTGAGCATCGATAAAAATGTCCTATTATGATTCAAGAACAGACTATACATACCATATTCAGTAGAGTTAAAGATAACAGTTTTGGAGGAAGTGCATAAGAAATCGTATTCTGGTCATCCAGGATACCAAAAAACGATAAAAACACTTAGGAAATTATTTTATTGGCCTAATATGAAGGGAGAAATAGCAAAGTACTTGGCTAGGTGCCAATATTGTCAGCAGGTAAAGGTCGAACACCAGCATCCAGCCAGTTTATTACAGCCATTATCAGTCCTAGAATGGAAATGGGAGACCATATCACTGGACTTTATTACAGGTTTGTCTAAAACTCAGAAACAGAATGATTCTATTATGGTTATAATCGATAAACTCAGTAAGTCTGCACACGTATTCCTATAAAGTCTACTTTTAAAGCTATAAACATTGTTGAAATATTTATGAAATAAATTTTTAAACTGTATGGTATTCCTAAAATGGTGATTTCAGATAGAGACGTAAAATTCACATCCTCTTTTTGGAAAGAATTGTTTGTAGGGATAAATACTAATTTGAATTTCAGTACGATTTATCATCCACAAACAGATGGAAATACCAAAAGGACAAATCAAATCGTAGAGGATATGCTCTGCATGTACGTAAGAACAAAACTGAGCAAGTGGGAAGACTACCTACACCTGGTATAATTTGCATATAACAATGGGTACCAAACTTCGGCTAAGTTGAGCCCCTTCAAGGTATTGTACGGCAAAAAGTGTATGAATCCAATTAGCTGGGACAACCCGGTTGACAGACTTATGGTTGGACCACAGATGCTCCAAGAAATGGAAAGTACAGTAAGAAAGGTACAATGGAACTTGAAAGAGGCATAGGACAGACAGAAAAGTTATGCGGACCAGAAAAGAAGACACTTGGAGTTTCAAGTGGGAAATCATGTTTACTTAAAATTCAAAGACCGAAAGAGTTCACTAAAACTTAGGAACTGTTCCAAGTTGGCACCCAGGTTTTGTGGGCCCTTTGAGATACTAGCTCGAATTGGACCCATAGCATACCAACTTGCACTTCCAGCCAATATAAAAATTCATAATGTATTTCATGTGTCTTTGTTAAAGAATTATGTTCATGACCCTACTCATATGATCGATTGGAACTTGGAGCATGTGGAACTAGAAGGCGAGTTCCACGTGGAACCCCTGCTCATTCTGGACTGGAGAGAAATAGCACTTTGGAACAGAGTCGTCACTCAGGTAAAGATGCAATGGAAGAACTTTAGTCCTGAGGAGGCCACTTGGGAGTTGGAGGGAGATTTGCAGAAATCTCATTAAATCTTGTTCCAAGAAAGGAACGAGCATTGAGGATAGTGTTTTATTGAAGGGGGAAAGGATGTGACATCCCCAAATAAATAAATTATTTTGAATTCAAAAATTGTTAGGAAAATTATTCCATTTTTGGTAAATTTGAATTTGGAGAATTTTT
>ML810247.1:269913-280608 GCA_009831015.1 Picea engelmannii
ATATCTACAGGATCATAGTATACTATATGTTGTAGGAACGACCTATTCTACTGAAGAATGCACCTATATGGATTTATGTATGTTCTTTGTTGTAAGAATTCATCTACTATGTTAAATAATATACCTATATTGCTACTGTTTGTGTGATCCATTGTAGTAACAGGACCAATGTATAAATGTATGGGTTTATAAAGAAACGTATATTATCTGTAGTAGGAATAGAACTGAATCTAGACAGTAAACGATATTAAAGAGTTACTAAAAATCAGTGGTGACAAGGGCAAATCTATCCTGCATAAAATAATAAATTAACTGTGAAAATCCCCAAAGTACAATACTGAAAATTTCCACCTGTCATGAGATCATATGCCTTTAAGTATTCAAAGTCTGTGGTGAAATTTCAATCAATGTAAACCTTTAAAGAAATATGGAAATGAATTTTAGGAGTATTATACACATTTATATCTCTAAGGTATCATAGCCATGGATTATATAATTAGACTGTAGAAGTTGTCGACATTAACGATGCGGGAAATATTTACTCATGTAAATTTAAGATCAAAATAGATATATAGATACGCATACAATTATATATATATAGGAGTATATGTGTACAATTATTGCACGAACTACTCTAAATGAAAGAATTTCAATTCTTGACACAAGAAATTTATGAATAAAGATTTCATTATTAAGTGTCTGAAACAAATCAATGTATAGTTTGCCTTTTCTTGTAAATTCGCAATATGGTTATCTGTATCAAATATCTCAACAAGTTCATAGTACATAGACTAGTAAAGTAAACCACAACAGTCGAACAACGGGAAGGAAATTGAAACATTCCTTTAACTAAAAATTTAAAGATCTGTACATCTAATTATTCGGATCAACAGCCTTAAATAAAGAACGTCGTAGTAATAACCTAACGTCACCAGGATTCCTCCAAATCCTTCAAGAGATTTTCTTATTGGAAACCAGAATACCTTCTTGAGCAGAGCCTCATTTTTTGTCCAACGCAGCATCCACGCAAATCTACAAAAGGACAAGACATTGTTTTTTTTAGTAACAGACAGAGACCAAACCAAACTCGAAAATCGGTAAACCATACAAGACAACGAAGTTATCAATTGACAGAATTTTTACTTATCTTGGAATTTCCATAGGTATGCTCCCAATCCTAGTCGTGAACCATCAACAGACCGAAAGGAGAGGAGAGAGCTTGATCAATCGGATGGGTACCCTTGCATCAAACAGGGCCCCATCATTAGTTACTATATCCAATCCAAAGGAATGATTTCACAAGAAAGAAAGTGATTTTCATAACTGTACAAGAGTTCCGACACCAATTCGAGAAAACATTAAACAGTGGATGGGGTATAATTTAGTTACAGAGAAGTAGAAGATTCACAGAGAACACACTAAACATGATATTCGTAAGGTAAATAAAGTTAACACACAGACGATATGAGAATGCCTAATTTAAATACAGGAGTTGGTTTTTAAAGAAAATTAATTTGACATGGAATAATCCAGACACCCTTCTCCATAATATAATACTGCGGCAAGTCCATACAGGGTCCGCAACTTGTTTTTAATATTTGCATGGGTGGGACTTCTGAACCCAAGAGATATCGCTAATTCGGGATCTATAGTAGGAATTAGGAAATGTTATTCGGTCTTCTCCTTTGAAGTTACGGGCTTTTGATGAGGACGGTTTATAGTTGAAAGAAATCATAGAGGTAGATAAATAGAACTAGGTTAAGAAAACAATATTCAAACATTACACAGAGAATACCCAACCACGACAGATAACGTTATCAAAGCCTACCATTTGACAGTTCATTAACATAGATAAGAATAAATTTCTTTTGCAATGTGGTTCTCACCCTAACAAATTAACTTATGGAATGGTGCCCTGGAGAAGTCTTACAGAGACTTAGTACCAAGAGATGATACAGAACAGAAAAGAAGAGTGGGGAAACAACAATCCCTAAAGGGAAAACTACTTACAAGAACCCTAAGAAGCACCGAGAAATAAAAAGAACGAAGTGTCAAGCCCTCTTCAGAATATTGAATAGGTAGGAATGTGATAGTGAAGCTACTTACCAGTAGAGAGGAAAAATCCAGAGTTCTTTCCTTTGATATTTGGCGATAAGGGAGTAACTTACTAACAATCAGTATAAATGTCACAACGCATAGGTTTATCCCTCGATGATAAAATCTCAGGTGCTAATCCACAACCAGAGACACAGCGATAGTGTGAAACTTACCAGGTGGTTGGGTAAATATGTCGCCTCCATTAGGGAAGTCATCCTAGTTGTCTTTCCCTTCACCAAGAAAACGGAATCGCAAAGCCAAGTTTTCGGAGAACCTTCTCACGACATAAGTAAAACCACTATAACCTAAAGAACCCTTACCACGTAGAATGAATGTTGCTAGTATGAAAGAAGGGTCGTTCCATGTGATGAAGTAGACTTGGCGCATCCACAATGGACGAAGGGACAGGTCATGGCCTTGACTTTCGCATGCACCATGCCCCATTAATGGCATGGCCAAGGTTTAACTCGCATCTGACTTGTCCCTGCCTTTCACATTTAATGGGTTATAGATTAAATAAGTTCATGTGTGATTCATGGAAGATTTTAATCCTAACCAATACTAACTCAATTAATACAACTCTTAGTTGGAGTATCATGTGGAATAGGTGAAGTCGAACTAGTTTCTTGCACAGGCAATTGGTTCTAGAATAATCGTTACATCAAATTTACCCGGGAGAATTTACCCCAATCACCATCCTTATCGAAAAATGTTTTTCGAAAGGTTTGTTATTATTTAAAAAATTCGCAGAGGGGTATAGCCCGACCCTTTACGATTATCCTTGTTACATAAGTTCTTTTGATCAAGTAGTTTCGAGTTTAATTTTACGCATAAGGCTTAGGACCATAATTCCCAAAATATTTTGTAGTTCTAAGCCTATTGTATAAATACATATTCATATAGATATGAAGGTGAACAGAACTTCAGGACTATATGTGAATATTGGAATGCAAAGTATGCACATTTGTAATGTTGCTTCAAAATTGTAAGTTAGGTAGTAATGTTAGTCGAGAACGGCCAAGACTCCAACAACTTTCCTAGTTTAAACAAGAAATATAAAGGCCTGCTTTTTTTTAATTACGAATCCGTTTTTAGAATGAACTCATGAACAAAAAGAAAAATGACATATTTGAGGTACATTACAAGCTACGAGAAATTCAAGCAACATATATGTGTTAAGTGAAATTGGAAATGAAAAGTATTGTCTAGGAAAGGAAGATGAAATTTTTCTATGGCATAGAATAATTGGTCACATACATTTTTATAACCTTGTCAAAGTCAACAAAAGAGAAGCAGTCAGAGAAATTCCCCAGATCACGAAACCAGCCAACACTTTATGCAAGCATTGTCAACAAGGAAAGCAAACAAAGACCGGGTTCAAATCAAAGGAATATTCAACAACAAGACCATTGGAAATTGTGCATATTGATCTAGTTGGAACAACTACAACAAAGGGTTTAAAAGGTAATAAATACTTTATGTTATTATTTGATGATTATACAAGAATGATTGCAGTTTTCTTTCTCAAGAACAAGTGAGAAGCTTTTGAAAACTTCAATATCTACAAGGAAATGGTTTAAAATGAAATGGATTCAAAATCAAATGCTTGAGTTCTGATAATGGAGGAGAGTTCACTTCAAAGGAATTTATGGACTACTGCAGCAGTCATGGAATAAAAAGGCAATTCTTTGTTGCTAAGACACCTCAACAAAATGGAGTTGTTGAAAGAAAGAACGGGATAGTACATGAAATGGCTCGAACAATACTAATGGATTCCAAATTGACATATATTTTTTGGACACAGGCAGTGCATACAGTAGTTCACATTCAAAACAGAGTAATTCTCAGAAACAACATTGACAAAACTCCCTATGAGCTATGGAAAGGAAGACTAGAAAATGTGAAGCACTTTAGAGTTTTTGGAAGCAAATTCTACATCAAGAGAGAAGATGGAAGAATGGGAAAGTTTGACTCTCGTGTGGACAAAGGAGTACTTGTTGGTTACTCAAGTACAAGGAAAGCATACAAGTGTTACAACCTGATATTGAACAAAGTTGTGGAAAGCATCAACGTAACAATTGATGAAACAAGTAGACAATAATTAAAGGAAGAAGAAAATGAATCAATGGAACAACTTTACGAAGAAGAAACAAAAGATGAAAAATAAGTAGAAGGTTAAGATGAAGAGGATCTGATAGAAGCAAAAGAGTAATTTTAGCAAGTGCCTCCAAAGACACCTAGTAGATGAGTAGAGAAGAATCATCCTTCATATCAGATTATTGGAAACAAAGATGCAGGAGTTGATACTAGAAGAAGAATCTGTTCACCAAAACAAACGCACCTAGCACTCTCATCTACGATTGAACCAACCTATTTTGAAGAGGCCAGCAAGGATGAATTTTGGAATAAGGCCATCGAAGAAGAATTGGATCAAATAGAGAAAAATGACACTTGGGAATTGGTCCCAAGACCAAAGGATAAGAATGTGATCAACACAAAGTGGGTATACAGGAATAAATTGAATGAAGATGGACAGTTTACAAGGAACAAAGCTAGATTGGTATGTAAAGGATATGCACAAGTTGAAGGAATCAACTTTGAAGAGACATTTGCCCCAATTTCCACAATGGAAGCAATCCGATTACTTTTAGCTTATGCATGCTCCAAAAATATTAAAGTGTATCAGATGGATGTAAAATCATATTTTCTGAATGGGAAACTTGAAGAAGAAATCTACATTAAACAACCAGAAGGATTTTAGTTATCAGAGAACGCAAATTAAGTGTGTAAATTAAAGAAGGCCTTGTATGTGTTAGTTTTTCATGGCATTTAGGTTAAGCATGAAGTTCATTTCATTTTAACAATTAACCATAACCATAAATGTTGCGCAACCATGATCACATGAAGAAGCACCATCCACAAGAACACAAGATATATCCTGGGAAACCCTTCTCAAACAAGGGAGAAAAACCCAACCAAATCCTTTTCTATGCTTTTCAAGAGAAATACCTTTTCACCACCAAGAAGATCCTAGAACACAAGAGGGTGCACAAAACCTAGAAACCCTAGCACCCAATAAAGGCGTGCAACTTTGACCAAGAAATGTTCTTTCTGAAATTTCCAAAAACTTGCAACTGAGTGTGTGTCTACAAATGAAAGATTTCATCTTACTTATATTAGAATTTGTCCTGTTAACTAAAGTGTGTATTGGCACAATAGGGCTGACCTCAATTAGACATATTTATTTATTTATTATTATAATAATTAATATTAATATTAATTATCTTTTGCAGTTTATCTTTAGACACAATAAGATAGGGCCGACATGTACCCTTTACAAAATAACTAGGGTTACAGGTAGGTCTAACTCTTAAATAATATATAGAAAAGGATCTGATACACCCTCTAGTGCTCATCCACTAGGGGCCACATCCATAGGGATGTCATAGACCTTAGTCACTACATTACACAGATGAGCTAGGTCCTCACACGTGCACTTATGCTCAGCCATAGTCACATCTTCTCTATAGATCTGCTTTCCTGTTGCTACCGACAGGAGGATCATATGGAGTCTTCACATCAACTCTGTTGTTGTTCAGAGGAGGCCATCACATCATCTTTGTTCTTATTCTCATGATGATGTTCCCAACGCTTTTCAGGATTTCTCTAACTCAACAGATCGCTCTTACATCGGATAATCATCTGGAGTTCTTCTCTCTCACATCATGGAGGAGTCCATATACATTATTATCCTTTGTCTCAGGCTGGAACCACGAATCCTTTATTAGGGGCTTTCTCTCAGGTTTGTAAGCTGAGAGTAAGACTTCACATTGCTGCTATATTCCACATCTCACAAGTTGTAGGATGGAGGATGTCTCCTATAGCTGCAAAACATTAACACTCCCTCTAAGCTAGGGAGGCATTCTCCATCAAGTCAAGTCTCATACTGATGTACTCTGAGTTTTGTTTTTGGATAAGGTCAACCATACTCCCTCTTAATATAGGAAGGAGTTCTTCACCAAGTAAATGTGTGTAGTCTTCTTAGGTGTAGGAAGGTATTGCAAGCATGCCATCTTTCTTTTGTATCATATCTCTGATATGAAGGTATTTCATCTCGTCGTGTTTTGAATCATCAGGAAACACTGGAATCACACGGCTCTTAGTTGTCATCATAGGATCCATCTCATGATCAAGTAAATATGTCGGAAGTTTGTGAAGCCACATTTCTTCGCATATACTTTGTCTCGGGTGCACTCAAGGCCACATAGTTTTGTTTCTTGTTGTGTCAGGAAACCCTGGAAGACTTCAAGGTAGAACATCAATCAGATGTGCTCTTCCATTCCACTATACTTGAATCGATATATTCTACAAACTCAATTTCACACTGGAGGCATAACTCGAATCATATCCAACTGTGTCTTAATACATGTTTTGTTGTTTATTTGTTTTTTTCTAGTGAGTCTTGTCTTGGTTGACTCATCACATTCACTGCATGGCATGAATATGGTCTGGTGTTAACCGAATACATTGATGATCCAATCAACTATGGATTGGTCTCATCTGAATCATCAGCAATCTTCTTCTTTAAATTCATCATGGTGGATTTGCATTTTGTTATACTTCTTTAATATTTTTATTGTATATTTAAAAAAAAACATTCATTAGTCCTCTGTCATACTTCTTGTCCCAAGAAGTAGTGTGTCATACTCAAATCTTTTATGAAATTCAGAAGTCAATGTTTGCTTGTTTTCAACAACAAGGCCTTCTAAATAAGTCATCATGATCAAGTTCTAGTCATCAACATTGTATAGGTTTTGATCAATAACATTCTTTGCTGAAATCCAAACTCATCAAGAACCTATCTATCTGATATAGATACCAACTCATGGATGGCAGTACGGATGGAACTGAATCGGTTCATTGGGTCAAGTGTCTTATCATGGAAAAAACCCTCTGTTTATGAGAAACCTTTGTCTATGGATATTTTTTTGTATTTCTTGATACTTCCATCAGTTTCATGCTAGATCTTATAGATCCACTTGTAAGTTACGGCAAACTTTCCTTTCTAGTCCCTGAATAATATTTTATGCATCATTCTTTTAGGACATACTGGTATCCTTCTGTTATGGCATCTTTCCATACTGGTTCTCTTGTTGCTTTTCTAAGACATGGAGTCTTATCATCAATGAAGTGTCTCATGACTGGAGGATATCTTTGAGAAACTCTTTTTGCTATCTCGGAAGGTGCCTTGAGAGGCTTGTATGCTTTTCTGCATCTTGCATTGTGAGTCTAGATAGGCATTTTATGCCTTGTTGTAATATCACTGATCATATAAATTTGAGAAACTAGATCAACTGGAATAATTTCTTTCTCCCTCTGAGCTGCTAAAGGGAGAGAAAGGTATAGTCTTATTGTCAACCTTCATCTGAGATTCTCTGGATATTTGAAAGATTATCTCTTCTTCAAGGACAACATTTTTTCTTGTCTCAGTCTCTCTCTGACCAGGGATGTTGATCTAGAATGTTTTTGAATATTCACCGTATCCTTTCTTTCTAAAGGATATAGCTTGGACTTCTTCTCATTGGGTACATGAAGATGCATTGGGCACCCAAATAACTTGAAGTGTTCAATATCAGGCTTCACTATGGTGAAGGCTTCTATTTTGGTGAAGAATCTTGTTCTGAACATATACTACATCATTCATGTTTTTTTCCATGAAATCATAGAGATATTTTGATCATGCATTATTGCATTGATTGTCTCACAAATGGTTTTATTCTTCCTCTTTCTCAAATTGTTTTGAATCCCTCTGATTCAATGTGACTCCCTCTGAAGGATAATCATCTTCCTTTGTTCTTAACCTATATGGAACAAGAAAATAGGAGGAACCAAAACAAGAATATATCCTAAAGGGGAATAATGAGTACATCTCTAGAATCAAAACAATTTAAGGATTGTTAACATGGCTACAACGCCTACTTGTAATGTGGCAAACTTTAGAAATATAAGTTTAGAGGAATGACAATTACAACAATCAAACCTGGAGTCTTCCAGTGTGTTGTTTTTCCTCCAAGTCTCCTTCACTCAAGATAACAAGTCCTTTCTTCAACCTTTCTTTTGTATTAGGACAATATTCTATCTTGACAGAAGGTTGGGTTAGAGAACAAATTCTATGATCTCAACTTTAATCCATCTAATATCTAGACTTTAATTTTGACCAAAGGTAAGTATGATGGTCATCGCTTCAATATGCAATCTAGATCAAAAATAATGTCATAAAAAGTAGATGCATATCGGAATAATCAAACCTGGGTTGCGTTATTCTTTTGAATGTGTTGGATCTTGAGATCCTTCTGGATCTATGGCAAGAGATCCCTTCTCTTGCAAATACCCTTTAAAGCTTTAACAATTTAAACATATGTGAGTACATACCTTTGATAGTATTTGTAGGTAGTGGCACCATCTGGTAGCAGCGGTAATAACTCTTAAAAGACTTCAAGGGTGACTGCAACTGGTACAACAGATGATACTTCAACTGATATTGCAACTGCAACTTAGGGTTTTATGGGGAAACCTTAATTTTTCAAACTTCAAATTTTGAATTTCTGATCGAGGGGATACATGCACTGAGTTGAGGCGAGTAAATTGATGCAGTCAGATTTCTAAAAATCCAAATTTTACCCCCTCAAACTTGACCAGCGGATTTCTGGACTAGTGCTTCTGGTTTTCTGGTACTTTTGGTTTTCTGGTACTTCTGGTTTTCTAGTACTTCTAGTACTTTGTGAAAACTAGGGTTTCACTTTTCGGGATATCTACCCACTGAAAAGGTGCGGTAAAGGTGCCAAAGAGTTATTTGGGCTAGGGCGCACTTTTCTAGAAGGTTTTGAGGTTGAAAATCTTCTTAAATAAAAAACCCTAATTTTCATGTACGGCAACAGTGACGTTTTTCCTTTTTCTTGTGAAGAATGTTGATAAGGGATGAGACTTGGTGGATGCTTTCTGTAATGGGTTCTTTCATGACCTATGATTTGATACCATGTTAGTTTTCCATGGCATTTAGGTTAAGCATGAAGTTCATTTCATTTTAACAATTAACCATAACCATAAATGTTGCAGCAACCAACATCACATGAAGAAGCACCATGCACAAGAACACAAGATATATCCTGGGAAACCCTTCTCAAACAAGGGAGAAAAACCCAACCAAATCCTTTGCTATACTTTTCAAGAGAAAGACCTTTTCACCACCAAGAAGATCCTAGCACACAAGAGGGTGCAAAAAACCTAGAAACCCTAGCGCCCAAGAGAGGTGCACAACTTTGACCAAGAAATTTTCTTTCTGAAATTTCCAAAAAACTTGCAAGTGAGTGTGTGTCTACAAATGACAGATTTCATATTACTTATATTAGACTTTGTCCTGTTAACTAAAGTGTATATTGGCACTATAATGCCGACCTCACTTAGACATGTTTATTTATTTATTATTATTATTATTACTATTAATATTAATATTAATTATCTTTTGCAGTTTATATTTAGACACAATAAGATAGGGTTGACATTTACCCTTTACACAATAACTAGGGTTACAGGTAGGTCTGACTCTTGAACAATATATATAAAATGATCCAATACACCCTCTAGTGCTCATCCACTAGGGGCCACATCCATAGGGATGTCATAGACCTAAGTCATTGCATTACATAGATGAGATAGGTCCTCACACGTGCACTTATGCTCAACCATAGTCACGTCTGCTCTACATATCTGCTTTCATGTTGCTACCGAAAGGGGGATCATCTGGAGTCTTCACATCAACTTTGTTGTTGTTCATAGGAGGCCATCAAATCATCTTTGTTCTTATTCTCATGATGATGTGCCCAATGCTTTTGAAGATTTCTCTAACTTAAAATATCACTCCTACATCGGATAATCATCTAGAGTTATTCTCTCTCACGTCATGGACGAGGCCATATACATTCCTAGCCTTTGTCTCAAGTTGGAACCACTAACCCTTTATTAGGGGATTTCTCTCAGGTTTGTAAGCTGAGATTAAGACTTCACATTGCTACTATATTCCACATCTCATGGGTTGTAGGCCAAAAGATGTCTCTTATATCTGTGAAACATTAACAGTATGGTATAAAACAGGCTCCTAGAGCATCGTACTCTAGACTGGATAAATATCTACAACAGGCAGGGTTCAGAAAAGGAAGTGCAGACAGCAACCTCTACATCAAGGTAAGTCAAGATAGTATTTTATTAATTGAAGTTAATGTTGATGATATTATTTTTTGCAGTGATGATGACAGGTTAAACCAGAAATTTGCAAAGGATATGAAGAATGAATTTGAAATTGCATTACTTGGAGAAATATCCTTCTTTCTGGGAATTCAGATACGCCAAAGAAACCAAGGAATTTTTATTTCTCAAACCAAGTATATCAGAGAAATGCTAAAAGGTTCAGAATGGAAGATTGCAAACCAGTTATCACTCCCATTCAAACTAGTTGCAAGTTGAGAAAAGATGATGATTCAAAGTCTACATATCAGAGGCAATACAAGTCAATGATTGGTAGCCTACTATATGTGACAGAAT
>ML810247.1:296661-320783 GCA_009831015.1 Picea engelmannii
AAACGGCTAGCTTCAAAACATAAATCTAGGGATGAAAAGTGTTGTAGGGCCAAGGCTTTTCAAACCCTAAGAGTCAAACCCTAGGTGTAAAATCAATTAGGCCTAGGACATCTTCTTTCTTCAATTTGTGTTTCAAAACTAACTTAGAAAAAGGAGAATTAGTGTAGCAATGGATAGGCTATATTCTTCTTAATCAAATGGCTAAACAAGTTTTCTATCATGGGGACATGAAGCAAGTACCTACTTGTGTGCTTTCTCCCTAGGGTTTCAATGATTAAGCAAAATAGCAACAATGTAACCATAAAAGTAAGATATTTATCCTACAACCATTCAATCAAGAAGTTTTGCATGAAAATATACTTACAAATCAATCAATAGTTAATCAAACCCTATTTCTAAACCTTCCAACGATAAAAAAACACCATGAACATGCCAAAGATGATCCTCCTCAAGTGTAGCGCCTCAACACCAAGTGCCAAATACAAAGACAAAAAACTAAAAGTAATCCTCTCACAAGAGAGTGAGTTGTGTTATATTTAAAATGAGAGGCAACGTCCTCTATTTATACCAATATTATGACCTTTAATTACAAAAATAGGTCTTTAAAACAGTCGACAAGGCTGACTAACAATAGTTACATTATTTGTCACATTAAATGCTAAAATGTCAAAATTATGAGCTAAAAGGGAGACGTTGGCCCTTTTTGGGCAAGATCATCATCCAAAAGGCAAAACGTTGGCCCTTCTAGGGCTCCTGCAAGCTGCCACACGTGCCAAATGATCCCAACACACTGCCACATCCTCCAGAAAACGTCCAGCTTGCCCTGGGTGGCATCATGTCCATCAAATGCCATCATCTCAATCTGCAGTGGGTGATCCCCCTAGGTCGGGCTCTGTCAAAGCATCCTGGGTGAGGACATCCTTCTTCTTCCTCATGCAAGGGCTCATCACAATGTTTTCTTGCCTCTGCCATCCCAGCAACCATCTGATGGGCTCTTTAGCCCCATGGAGGTCCGAACTAATCATATCCCCATGTGTACCGGTCCACTGGTACATGTCCATCGGGCATGGTCTTGCACATCAAAGACTACGCCCTCCATGGGCTCATTAGTCCTAGGGATCATAGAAATGTCAATCATATTTCATCATTAAATTTATCAAATACATGCATGAAATTCATAGCATATCATCTAAGAGCTCAAAGACATTACACAGATCTACTATACAAAGATGAAGCAACCGACAAAATAACCTATTGGGCTAATACCCACAAGATAAGGAAATTTTCCTCAGAATATTATTCAAGCCATGTTTTATGAGGTGATATGGTTTTTAGGGATGTCCAGTCACAGTAAGACCAAGGGCAGGTGTTGTCTGTGGGTGCCTTTGTAGGAGGCGAGTTGTACCCGTCATGGATGCATTTTTTCCAAGCCCTTTATTGCCTTTATCTTTTCATTTATATCTTTTATTTCTTATTTATTTCAAGGTCTGACCAGAGGACACTGCCTTGGATTGGTGACCAGAGCTCACAGTGTTACCCACTGGTATCTTCGTAGAGATGATAAGGTTGGCTCGTGATGAGACCCCCTTTCCCTTGGCCATGCAACCAAAGGTCACTACCCTGGCGTGGTGACTAGATGATGCCAATGTCATACCATTGGATACCTATGAACATAATGGGCCGGCTCGTGATGAGACCTCCCATCCTCTTGGTTAGGTCATGTTTTATTATTTTTCTTAGGGTCCCTTTAGTTTCTTATCGAGAGGCTTTTTATTGCCTTCTCGGGGATCCCCTGGGCAAAGCATCTCTAGGTTTTATTTCCTATGGATTTTATCTTTTACCAGCTGCTTTTACCCCCTGGGCCTTTAGCCCCTTCTTCCCACAAGACAAAGTGTAACCCTCAAAGGTCATCCTAATGGTCAGACTAGGGGAATGGGATAGATGTGCGGGGTATAAGATGTAAAATGATAAAAATGGTGGGAGCAGACGATGGCTCTACAAATCCCCTTTGGTGGCTAACCAAAACCCATGAATATAAGCTTGCTAAGTCACCCCATCAATCACCCCAACAATGGTCAAGTGGATTAGTGTAAGATCCAAGCAGTCATCAGAAATGAAAGGAACCGAATGCATATCTAAGAATGTTATAATGATCAAACATGACACATACCATGATACCTCGGACTAATTACCTCATGGAGCAAGAGTCCTCTCCGATGCAAGTCCAAGTCAGTGGTGATGGAAGCTATTGCTGCTGACAGGACAAATCCGGCGAAAAAGAAGAAAGATGGGCCCTCCAGGGCCATGCTCAAGTCAATCCTTCTCTCGGTACTCCATGTCTAGGACCTGTGGGCCTCGAGACATGATCTCCTAGTTATCCCTAGATATCTGGGATAACAGGTTTGAATCTTTCAAAGTTTCTGGTTATCTAACTAATTGAAAAGGTCTGCAAAGGTTTGTTGGTCTTGAGTTACTTTTAAAATCCTTCCTTTTTGAATGATTTGAGACTCCATGCTTACCACAACCTAGCTTTGATTTCTATTTCTTTCTACTCATTTTTTCAAGATAGTGGAGTGATTTCTCTTTCTCCTTATTCGTATCTGGATTCTTCTCTAAAATTTCTTGTATTTCTTGAATGCTTGTCGATTTTCGGTTCCTTGATTGAGTGAATTATCTTCATTCAGTTCTCATTATCCTATGAGTGCATGCTTTGTTTTAAATCCTTTTTTCTTCGTGTCTTTTGTGTCTGCATTCAACCCTTTAATTTTGATTGAAAGTAAAGGAGTGTTTAAGTATTTTCATTTGTTTTATTTATGTATTAGAATCAAACAAAGAAGATAGTTGCATTATTTCTTTTGGGTAGTGCAGACAACTAGGTTGCATTTAGAAGATTGAATTTGGGAATGGGTGTTTTTGTTGAAGAAAGTTGAACCTCTTCTCCATCCCATATGTAGGATTCATTGAAGAAAAATATTTGCATCTCATTTTTCTGCATTCTTTTGGAGTCGAGTCTACAACATCATCAGTTTCACTTTCGCACCCTTGAGTAAACAACAGCCCTAAAATGAAGCGCTTATAAAATTGATTAGACACTTTATATTTTCTAGTAGTGAACATACATTAGCAAGTGTATGGATTTGGAATAGGTTGTGAGGATAACTTTCCAAAGCCATTAGACAAACATAGAATCTTGTGCTAGGGAGTGGTAGATCCAATAGTTTGTATAAGCATAGTTGGGATCACCCTGTCACACAGGGGTTAAACACGAGGTCACATGCGGGAGAGAAGTGGATATTTCCCCTCCAACGCTTAACCCACATAGCAGAAATATTGTATATTGGGGGTTCTTCCTGAGAAATGATTGGTTTCATTTGGTCTCAGAGATTTGTGAATCCCAGATCCGTTCGGGGTTATCAGTAGTATTTTGGTCCACTTGTCTTTAGTTCTCTTGAATAATTTTGGACTTGTTATTCTTCCCATACGTTCCTTCTAGACTGTTGACTGTACCCGCTCAGAGGTTGTCTGTGATTTGGTAACCTTAGTGGACTGTATCTGTAGGTTTGATACACAAGGTGACGGTGAAGGGGAGTCTTTGTTGTACCTAGGTTAGACGTTGGTCAAACTCACTCGGGCTCCTTGGAGGGTACACCCACAGGTAAACCCATGTGGGAACTTGCACCAAGGAGTAAGTCTGTTAAGCAGGTCACCAACAAAACCGATCCACCCACTCTATCCCAGCCCCTTCCTATATTGATCTCATGATGTTGGATTTCATCACCAACTAGTGTTTTCAGTTTGGGAAGGTTTTTTTGATTCTTTGTTTCTTATATTTGTAGCGTGTGCTATTTGTTTTCCTCGGTGGAACTTAGGTCAAGTCAGTATCAATGGCATCAACTCCTGGGAGTTCCAATGGAGGAACCCCTTTTCTCGGGGGACCTTTCGTCTTTCCTTCTTTTGGAAACATTAGTCCTCGGTGCATTGCCACACTGAGTCTTCTGGGACTCACGATCGGATTACAAGTTTGGTTGTTTTCCACTCCAGTGATCTTGAATCTTCCCAGTGGTTCGGATGCACCTAATGCTTCATATGTAAGAACACCACCCACACATCAACCTCATGTTGACCTTTCTCCTTCTTCACCCATCAGTCTCCTTCCCTTTCTCCTTCTTCACCTAGTGAAATATCTAAAGCAAGTAGCCAGGTTGATAAGAAGAAGAAGAAATGAAAAGAGAAGAAGAAGAAGAAGAACCGGAAAGGGACCAAGCTTCCAACCACATCACATATTGTTGGATCCAAGAAACCAGCTAGTTTTAATTGTACTAGGAGTGTTGATAATGTTGACATGTCTAAAATGAAGAATCCTAAACCTAAATTCCCTTGCAATATTTGTAAGGGTGACCACTTTCTGAGGGATTTCCCCGGTCCCCCCAAGGTCTTGTAAATGTGGTCTTCCATGTCATCGGCCCCTACTGGACATTGTTGCACCTCTTTTGTCACCTAAATGAGCAAAATAGGGGTGCTTACAAGCCCAGTTGGGTCAGCTATGAAAGACAGCAATAGAGGAAAGAGTTAGAAGTGTAAAGCATAAAAGATAAGCAAAGAATTTAAACTAAGAAGGATAAAAGAAATTAAACTATAGTGCATAAGGACATTAGAACAAGAAACAAACAAGACGCATTGCCACCAATGGAAAGGATTATATTAGTGGAAAGAAAAAACCAAAGAGAAAGGGAGACTTTGGGTCCCCTCTTCCTCCAAGGGAGGGCTCTTGGACCCCCAAATATTGAGCTCTTCTTATAAGTGAGGAACTAAAACGAAATGGTGAAGAGAATCCAAAGCACATCCAATTTAGAGGTGATATGAATGGCTAATTGAAATGGTGCTAGCATGCTCTTGATGAGGAAAGAGGATCCTCCAAGAGAATATCAGCAGCATAACAATACAAATGAATTCCTTGAAAATGTAGTGCACCCATGGCCTCTTTTTATAGCATAACTTTGAGGCATTATTTAATCAGCTTTTAGTGTGAACAAGGGGCCATTTAGGGCACCCTTAGGTCTTTAACCAGCCACCTAGCTGGATTCAGCCAAGATTTGGATGTCAAATTGACTTGGAAGTTGAACCAAAAGTGGGTGGGAGGCCGACCAATATCATAAATGTGTCATTTTGAGGGATGCGCAGTTTTTTGCATCCACAGTCTTAGCGCATGCTGATTTTATTCTTGATTGTATAGTTTTGGGCCTTTTGGAAATGCATTTTTGGTCATTTTTGGTCCATGGGTGAACTAATAGTTGTTTGAAGATGTTGGATTCCTGTAACCATTTGCGTATGAAATTTTAGTGATAACAGATGCCCCCTGATGTATGAGGTTAGGAGCATACGTATAGTCGAAATACATCAATGTTTCTTCTACTGAGAGTACCATTGTAAGAAAGAGAAATGAGGAGAGTATCAAGAGAGATCCATTGGAGGGAGAGGAGAACCTGTAGGACACAAACCTTTCGCAAGGCGTAAAAAATAAAACTGTGTACAAACGAGGCGAGCATGCCCCATGCTCGTGTCATGTAACTCAAAAAGGTGTAATACAGTAACTAAATTTGTTTGTTGGTGGAGATGACTACAATGCCCTAGGGGGCGGGTTGATAATAGCAGAGGACAATTCTAATGGTGAACAAACTCTAAAAAGAGGCAATGACAACTATAAGAAGTGTCGATGATTCGCAGGCATTGATGGCCTAACAATGTTCAGAAGTCATCGGCAAATATAAAAACAACTGCAACAGTCGCAAAGTAAGACCCACCGCAACATGAGAAAGTGTTGAAGACAAATTTCATGGGGGTCAACAACAGTAGAAAGCAATGATGGTTCTCTCTGTGTCGTCCAAGACTCCTCATTGTGAAGGTAATGAGAGTCAAGATACTGTCACCCGCCTGGAAACTGTGATGATGTCGACAGAAAGGGAGACACGACTCCAAGAAGTGGGGGGCTTCATGAAATCCATTGGTTGAGATCAGTAACTGATAAGTAACATGGATGAAGTCAGAGAGTGGTGAGACTCGAGACTGCCCTTGGTTGGGGATAAAGGGGGTGTGGCAGCAACCGTAAAACTGGACCTAGC
The DNA here is from genome assembly GCA_009831015.1 of Picea engelmannii. Taxonomy (NCBI): domain Eukaryota; kingdom Viridiplantae; phylum Streptophyta; class Pinopsida; order Pinales; family Pinaceae; genus Picea; species Picea engelmannii. The sequence continues at coordinate 302,781 of ML810247.1, forward strand.
GTTAGGGGGATGACTAGGTGTGGGTTAGATGGTTCCAGAGGCGTGACAAAGTGGATAAACTCAGAGATCATGGATACAGATATGGTGAGATACTCAGGGTTTATGAATGATATGAACGGGAGTAGAATATAATGGATGCTCCAACCAAGGGTGACATGGGTTGCTTTTCCAAACGGAAGAAGGTCGCCAAAGGCGACGACAAAAAATCTATGTAAAATGCTAGAAGCAAAGGCTTTATACAATTACCAAAAGAATAAAAAATAAGTTGGGATAATTGTGCAGATACAGAAATGGGTGCCCCAGTGTAAGATGGATTGACCTATGATGGTGCAAGTTTCTTGGGAAATAGGTGGAGGGTGGGGGGCCCCATAGGTGGGTTTCTATATTAGGGAAGTGAAATGGAGGACAATTTGCAGATGGGCAAATTGAGTGTGGAGGAAATGGATGGTGAATGCTATTGCGGAAGTGCAGTCAAGAGAAAACCATGATGGGATATCCTGGGAGTCCATTGGGTAGGTTAGAAAAAAGAGGAAAAGGAGTATGTGGTTGATTCTCAAAAAATGTGTAAGACTAACGGGGCTCCCATCCCTAGAGAGTGAAAATAGCATGAGTGTCGAAGTGCCAAGGGGGACTATGAATGGGACAACTCATGTGGGGAAGAGTGCTACCGGGTGATAGCACCAAAATGCAGTGGAGGTGATGGTACTGCAGAGACGGATATATGGACCCTAAAGGTAAATGTCAGAGGGTGTTACTAGAGATGAAAATGATATTCAGAGGGAATGACTGCATGCCAGTATCGATAATATACCTGAAGGGCTAGCACAGATGGAGGATGACCAAGTACCTGCACACATGAAAACTGAATACCCGATGTGAACAATATCTGAATATAAAGAACATATGACAGTTATTCAATAAGAAGTGAATGTGAGCACGCGTACCTGAGTGTGGGTATGATAAAAAATGCTCCCCAGGGGTGGAGGATGGAAAGTGGTCTGGGGAATATGATTGTGTAGGTGATGGGATTCTGGTCCTGTGGTTGAAGACAGATCGAAAAATGGACATTCGGAGCTCCCGGAATTGAGTCTGGAATGTTGGCAAAAAGGACTATATATAGTTGTAGGGCCCACAATGCCACCTCATTTGTACGTGTTGTCTTAGTGAGTGGACGATCTATTTGAGAGGAGATTTGGAGATTCCATGCGATTGAGGCAGTCATTCCAGGATCTGCGAGTTTCAGGTTAGTTTTCGTATCCTCCTGCATAGGACTTAGGGTTTTGTTTTTTGGGGATGGTTGTACGAGGGTCGTACAGGGGGTTTTAGTGAGTGTGGGCCCCCCAGTGCATGGGCGATCAAAGGATTCCCACGTATGAGTGTGTGGATGTATCTTGGATAGCCACACATGGGGGTGCTCAAGGGAGGAAAACAGGGATGCATGGGGTGCATGCCTGTGCGGATCACAACGGCGCATGCATGCGTGGATGTGTTCCTGACAGTCGTGCATGTGTGCGCAAATGTGTGACCAACAATTGCGCCCTAAGGTGCATCTGTTTATGTGACAGAAGCGAATGTGTGCACCCCTGTATCGTCGAAAGGTGCGCATGAGTGCACAACTATGGGATAAATAGGTGCGCATATGTGCGCGCCTGTGGGGAAAAACAGTTGCGCCTTTGAGGCAAAGATGAAAAGTGTAAATATTTGACTTTTTGGAGATTTTCAGATGTTTTTATGGGTTATGATTTTTTATTGAGTAATGTATATGTGGATGCAGGTGACCAAGTTTGATGATGTCGATTCATTGGAGGGAGATGGATTGGTCACGCCTGAGGGAGGCAATGACCAATGAGGAGTCGGGGGTTTGTGATACTTTGGCAGCTTGTGGACTGTTGAAGTTCTTTGAGTGCCCCCTGATACGGTCCCAAGAGTTTTTACTGCAATTCTTGATTAGGATGTGGTATCTAGATTGGCATTGCTTCATTGTGCGGGGTGATGAGTTGGCCTTCATGGAGGTAGAGGATATATACATTCTGACTGGGCTCCCATTTTGGGGAACCCTGTTACTAGCGGATCCCGTGCTACCCGGGGATGGGCAGTTGGTTACCCTAGCCCGGAGGTATTGTCCAGTGGAGAACTTCATGTCGGGTTCTATGGTTAGCATTGGGGCGATGGATGCCCTTGTACATCGTTGCATGACAACGATGGTGGTGAGAGTATATGGGTCTCTCACGGATCAGTGGGGGTCAGTTGAGGGTGATGCAGAGGGCACTGGCAGGTGAGCATTTATCCTGGGGCGTGATGTTGCACGCCAAGATAGTAGGGCAGCTTGACATGTGTCGTGTTGCCGACTCAAGGGAGTTCGCCTTTGGGTCTATCTTGGTGGCGTGGTTTTTAGAGATGGTGTCGATGCTACACCCTAGAGTGCTTTTGGGCGTGTCGGGGGTGCGAGAGTCGCGACTGAGGCGGTGGGGGGAGATCTTGGTTCGCCATGGTGGTGGGGAGGGGGGGCATCATATGCCACAAATTATTCTCTAGTACCTGTACAGTGGGGTAGACTTCCGGGAAGACCCAGAGATGGTGCTTCCCCCTGGCGAGGTGTTTGACTGGAGAGGTATGTGGATGTATTTTATTTGATGATTTGATAGTTAGATAGTGTATAATATATAGTTTGATGTATGGATGGATGATGATGCTATCATTTGTTTTTTTTTTGTGCAGATGTGGGACCACACGGTCGAGAGGTTGAGTTGGTCAAGGCGACAGTGAGACCACCACGGAGAGAGCCACGAGCTGGGGAGAGACGACAGCGGGATGAGGGTGGTGTGAGGCCAACTGAGGGGGAGAGAGAAGGCCAGAGGTATGGATTTGATGACCCTGGGGCAGGTCCTTCACATGATCCTCCGGCGGAGGCCGGGGGAGAGTTCGGGGATATTCGTCGTCGCTTGGAGGTGGTGCTACAAGGAGTGTCTGAGGGCATGTGTTCACGTATCTAGGACAAAGGAGTCCTGTAGAAGTGCGTGGGTGTTCCATTGGTGTGTAAGACCATGGTCTAGAGAGTAGCAGTAGCAGGTGCTGCAATGACTGGGCAGTTTCCCCTAGGGCTAGAAGGACCAACAGTTGGTGGGGTACCTCTTCCCGAGAGAGGGTCGGGTGGTGGTGCTCTAGAGGCACCATGAGTGTCTCTATATGTACTTTTGTATTTTTTGGTATTTATATAGGCCTACGAGCCTACTTGGTGTGGTGACGCCAGTTTTGTATCGATAGGGGAGAGGTGGTTCACCGACCTACGGATGTTGTACATGTACTATATATATTTTTTGTAAACATTTTGATGGCACATTTGACTGATATATATATATATATGGATATACATTTTGGGATCTTTTTGATGTTCTCATGTGTTTTATGATTTTTGTTGATGATGTCTAATTTATATGCTGTGACAAATTATTGATGTTTGATGTATGTGTACTGGTAGCTTGATGTGATAAATGTTAATCTAACACTAGGCTAGCCATGTTATCTGCTATTTGATTAAGTTGTCTTGGAATATGTGTAAATGTAATGGAATCAAAATGTCGAGATAAAATTCTAACTTGCAGGTATTTGTGAAAGAGGCAAGGATCGTGGACACGGTACACATTGTTGAGTTGAAGGACGACAAGTTGGGAATCTAGTAAGATGCTAAGGTGATGAATATGATGGTGGCTAGCCTCAGCAAGGAGACCAATGATGGAAGTGTATTTTGCTTGGTTGTTGGTTGCTTAGCCCAAACATATGTCGTTGGAGTGGAGCAGTTCATGTGAGGGGGAATAGAGGGCCCAAGCAGCCGAAGCGAGATTTTGTGTCCAACGGCTAGCTCCATCGGTGTAATCGATGTGGTAGCCTGATGGAGGAGGCATATGTCAACAACAAAAATGGTAAATTAGATGCAAGGTGTGTGGAAAGAAGATTAAAAACTCTAAAAAAAATGTACAAAAAAGAAAAGCCTAGTGTAGAATGGTTATGCTTAGGCGTAAAATTTATTTAAGTACAACCCATTGATGGGTTCTTTAAGAGGGTGGCCTTCAGGAGAGGCCAGAATGTATGCACCTTTAGTGAGGAAATGTTGGATGATGTAAGGTCCATGCCAAAGTGACTCGAATTTTCCATGGTCGAGGGTGTCGTGAGCGATATCGTAAGCAAGGATGAGGTCACCTTCGTTGAATGAGCGCAGGTTGACATGGAAATCAAAGGTGGTCTTTGACCATTTTTTGGTTGCCTCATTGTTCTGTAATGAAGATCGATGATCTTCATCCAGGGATTCTAAGTTCAGCAAACACTGCTCCATTGAAGCAGTGTTGGGTAATATCTCAATAGCAGTGTGTAAGGTGGGAATTTCGCACTCGATGGGAAGAGTGGCCTCGACCCCGTGGACTAGATGAAATGGTGTGAAACCAGTGGCAGTTTTAACTATCGTGCGATAAGACCATAGCACGGAAAATAACATATGATGCCAATTGGTCTTATGTCTATTAACCGTGTGCTGCAACATGGTTTTGAGGACCTTTTTGACCGCCTCTACCTGTCTGTTGGACTGATGGTAGTATGGGTAGGCAAACTCATGGGAGAATCCTAACCAAGAGGAGAGTTCGAAAAATATCTCATTCTCGAAGTGTTTCCCATGATCATAGACTAGTTGTAATGGGACTCCAAAGCGGGAGATGGCGTGGTTGAAGAAGCGTGTTGTGGTGTCAGCGGTGTTGTTAAATGTAGGCATGGCTTCAGCCCACTTAGTGAATCAATCGACTGTGATGATGATGTATTTGTGTCCATTTCTATATGGAGGGTTGCAAGTCATGAAGTCTATGCCCCATTTGCAAAAGGGTCCGGTAGTAATGACCATGTGTATAAGAGTAGGTGGTGCTCGTGATTTGTTGGCATAAAGATGACATTTATCACATTGTTTCATAGTGTGGATGAAATCGTGAAATAGTGTAGGCCAAAAATAACTGACGTGAATGATTTTTTGAGAGGTGGACATCTCGGAGAGGTGACCCCCGCAAGCACCGTTGTGGCAGTCATTCAAGACTCGATCGGCCTCCTCGATAGTCAAACATCGGCATAGTATAGTGTCGACCCCTCACTGATATAATATATCATCTATAAGTAGGTAGCAGGGAGCCTGGTGATGAATACGTCGATGATCGTCTTGAGAGAGGTGGTTTTCGAATTTCTGTGTTCGGAGGTAGACGAGAAGATCGTCGTACCAAGGGTCATCCGAGGAGATGTAAAAGAGATGTTTGTCGGGGAAGTTAGAATTGACGGGGGTATGGGTGGTATCGGAGGGAAATGTCGTGATGAATTCGGCGAGGGAAAGGGCTTTCTTTCTCTTGGGTGTTGAAAATTCGAAGTCGTACTCCTGAAGGATGATGATCCATCGGGAAAATTTACCATTAATTTGTCGACGACTGAGCAAGTATTGCATGGGGTTGGAATTTGCTATGACTTTGGTAGTTCGAACCAAGATGTAATGATGCAATTTCTGGACTGCGAGGATAACTGCAAGGGCCAATTCCTCTTTGTGCTTGTGTTTCAAGGGTGTCCCTGAAAGATTTTTACTAATGTAGTAAATTACATGCTCACAATCATCGTCCCCTAGTTGGATGAGAACTCCTGCTACTGAGATAGCTAAGGTCGAGATATAGAGGATGTAGTTGCAGTTATAGTCGGGTGGGCTAATTAACGGGGAGTTGGAGAGGGTCATTTTGAGATCATCAAAAGCATTTTTGGCATGTTCGTCCCATTGGAATGGGATATCATGATGTAAGAGGCGAAGGAAACCATGTGCCTGAGTGGCGTAATCGGGGACAAAGCGGCGTAAAAATTTAGCCTTGCCTTGTAGGCTCTGCAGTTGGTGTAAATTTCGTGGTGGGGGAATTTATGTGATGGATTGGACCTTGAGAGGGTTGACTGTGATGTCGTGTTGGGAGACGATGAATCCAAGGAGGCATCCAATAGTGACGCAGAATACGCACTTGAGGGGATTCAATCGGATATTGTACTGATGACACCTATGGAATACAATGTGTAAGTCATTCAGGTGTTGAGTCCATTTTTTGGAGTGAGCGATGAGATTGTCCAAGTAGGCGAGAATGATTTGAGCCAAATCATGAAAAATGTATGTCATGGTGCATTGAAAAGTGGCTCCTGCGTTCTTGAGGCCGAAAGGCATGACACGATATGAAAAAGTGCCCCAAGGGGTAGTGAATTCAGTTTTGTACTGATCGATTGGGTGAATTTGAATTTGGTTGTAGCCAAAGAAACCGTCCATGAAGGACAGAGCCTCGTGACCAGCGCAATCATCGATAATTTGGTCGATAAAGGGCGTTGGAAATTTTTCTTTGGGACAAGAATGATTGAGATTGTGGAAGTCCGTACAGACGCGGATAGTGCCCTGTTTTTTGTTGACAGGGACAGGGTTGGAGACCCATGACATATATGCGATGGGGTAGATGAACCCTACAGCGCGTAATTTGTCAATTTTGGCCTTGATGGCTGCTGCTTTATATGGGTGTAGCGGATGTTATGTTTTACGGATAGGTATGATATCAGGCCAGCTGTCTCTACGATGTTCGACAATAGATGGATCAAGGCCAGGAATCTTTGTGTATGACCAGGAAAAAATGTCCTGGTGTTCCTGGAAGAGAGCTTTGTAGGCGGTGGTTTCTTTAGGAGAGCATGCAGCACCAATGGTGATTTCCTCTACGACCCTAGATTTGATGGAAATATCGATTTTGATGGTGGGGGAAATATTGTCCATATTGCCTTCTTCAGAAGCATTAAGGGCAGGGATAGGGTTATTGAACCAATCTATATGCCTTGTTGAGAGAAAATATTTGGTTTCGACTGCGTATATGGGGTTTGGGTCAGGAGGCACGAAGGATTCCTGTGAAGGAAAAATCGCTCTATGGTGGAGCGCATCCCATGGGAAATCGGGTTTAGTTAACTCTTCAAGGATGTCTTCGTCGTAGTGAAACTGCCGAAAATATAGGGTATCAAGAGGAGTAACTTTGGTGATGGTCATCGTGGGGTTGTTTTCTGGTGGTGATGATGTAGAGGGGGTATCGCAAGGAGGTTACAATGGTTCGCTCAACATAAACCAAATATCGAGATATGGTGGGTTGAAAATGGTAGTCGGGCGTAGAATTTCCATGGGGAAATGAATTGGAGAATTGGGGGGATTTGGGGTAAAATCCTCATATAAATCATCCAGGAACCATGGGGGATTAGGGAGTGCCTCATGTTCCGGCGAGAATATATGAACCACATCAAGTGATGGGGTAGGGGTACTCACTGGTCCTGCTGGAAGGGGGGGTGTAGGATTTTGAATTAGGGCCAGTTGGCGATGCCTGTATTCAATGATCATAGGACATTGATATGTGAAATGATCAAGTGATTCACATAGAGAGTAGGTACATCTCATACATTTGTTGACTGAGGTCGTGACATAATGGATGTCAGTGACATGTGTTGGGTTGGGTTCTTGCTGAAAGCTCTGGCGTATGGTTGTTAGCGTCTGTCAGAATTGAGGTAACATTGGACAATGGTGTGTGTAATGGCCATATTCTGAACAGATGGCACATGCAAATTTGGTTCGCAATCCTTTGTTATTTATCTTAGGGGAGATAGTGGCAATACTAGATGAAGTGACGAGCGATGGTGGTGCTCGAGGGAGTTGAATTAGATTGCGTATCTCGGGTAGAGATGGGAATTTGTTGGTGGGGTGTCTATCTTTCTCACATAGAATGCAAGGAGGTTGGACATGTGGGGGAAGTGGAGCGGTGGGCTCTTTCTTTTTCCGTATGCCCCCAACTGTAGAAGGCGTGCTAGTGAGTGGGAGTGTGGATGGGATGGTGGGGGTAAGTATGAGAATCTACATCATGATTCCTTCTATTTGGGGAGAGAGGGATGGTTGAGGGACCATCTCGGGTGGATGTAGATACCATAGTCAAATAAAGCCATCCATGTAGCAAAATGAAAAACAAAAAGAGGAAAAATAATGATTTTAACCCCTAAGTGCCTATGTTTTGACTAATCCCTTTATATGGAGAGGGAATGGAAGTGTGGTGCAGATTACAATATGCATGGAATCAATTTTAAGAAGGCTATGGACCCTCCACATATCACAAAAAGCTTACAATGTGTGATTTTCTGCACAGGTGTGCGGGTCTCAGAATAGATAGAGGCATCGTGAGCACCAATGCACGAACTGAAAGTGACTTATGGGTGCAGGTACACATAAGGTGCTGAGAAATATAGTGGTTTTCACACACGTGCGTTGAAGACGCACCTGTGGGTCAAAAAAAATGTGAACGTCTATTACACAGTCGTGAAGAAAATTACGAATGAAATTCTCCCAGCTCAGCTTTGAATTTGGCTTTCTGCAAGTCGGCTTGGACCATTTATGGTTCCTGCAGGTTAAATAAACATAAAGAAGAGCTAAAATAACCCAAATGGGGTAGAAAATTGATACCTTTCCCCAGTGGAGTCAACAATCTGTTGCACCTCTTTTTTCACCTAAATGAGAAAAATAGGGGTACTAACAAGACCAGTTGGGTCAGCTAAGCAAGACAGTAGTAGAGGAAAGAGTTAGAAGTGTAAAGAATAAAAGATAAGCAAAGAATTTAAACTAATAAGGATAAAAGAAATTAAACTATAGTGCATAAGGACATTAGAACAAGAAACAAACAAGACTCATTTCCACCAATGGAAAGGATTATATTAGTGGAAAGAAAACACCAAAGAGAAAGGGAGACTTTGGGTCCCCTCTTCCTCCAAGGGAGGGCTCTTGGACCAGCAAATATTGAGCTCTTCTTACGAGTGAGGAACTAAAATGAAATGGTGAAGAGAATCCAAAGCACATCAAATCTAGAGGTGATATGAATGGCTAACTGAAATGGTGCTAGCATGCTCTTGATGAGGAAAGAGGATCCTCCAAGAGAATATCAGCAGCATAACATTACAAATGAATTCCTTGAAAATGTAGTGCACCCATGGCCTCTTTCTATAGCATAACTTTGAGGCATTATTTAACCAGGTTTTAGTGTGAACAAGGGGCCATTTAGGGCACCCCTAGGTCGTTAACCAGCCACCCAGTTGGATTCAGCCAAGATTTGGATGTCAAATCGACTTGGAAGTTGAACCAGAAGTGGGTGGGAAGCCGACCAATATCATCAATGTGTCGTTTTGAGGGATGCACTGTTTTTTGCGTCCACAGTCGCGCATCATGTGTAGCGTTTCTGAATGGTGCATGTGCACCACTCCTTGTGTAGTCTTAGCACATGCTAATTTTATTGTTGATTGTATAGTTTTGGGCCTTTTGGAAATTCATTTTTGGCCATTTTTTGTCCATGGGTTAACTAATAGTTGTTTGAAGATGTTGGATTACTGTAACCATTTGCGGACAAAATTTCTGTGATAACAAACATGTTGGTGACACCCCATCAACCAATGACATTAATATTGGTAAGAATAAGAGAAATGTAAAATTTCCTTGCTTGTTATGCGAAGGTGATCATTACTCTCACCTTTTCCCTCGTATGGACGAGGCTTCTTATCTTTTGGAAAAGCTTCAACTTCCAACTGGTTATTGTAAGATTTATTCCAAACCATCATTAGTTTATGGACTAATCAATATAGTTCCATCCCCGATCAGTCCATTTGATCAGGTGGTCAATTTAGTTTCATCCTCGATTGAACCACAAACCCAATTAGTTGATCCAGTTCTGTCATCAATCAGCCCCACTCTTGATCTGAACTGTGAAACCCAAGTGATTGATCCAGTTATGTTATCGATCAGCCCCACTCTTCATCTAAAGAGTTCCAAAGTGTTTGGTCCACTTCCATTATTGATCGATCCCACTCCTCCCTTGAAGAGTGCCAAAGTGGTCGATCTGGTTCCGTCATCGGTCAATCCCACTCCTCCCTTAAAGAGTGTAACCAAAGTGGTCGATCTGGTTCCATTGTTGGTCGATCTCACTCCTCCCTTGAAGAGTGCAACCAAAGTGGTTGATCTGGTTATGTCATTGATCGATCCCACTCCTCATTCAAAGAGTGAGGATGTTTCTCAGGTCTACCTCGTTAATACTTATTCATCCGGACAAGGGGGAACTTTGCTCGTCCCAATGGCATCCCCTTCAAGAAATCAGATGATTTCTATTAATTTGAATCATTTAACAGAACCTCATCTTCCTTATTACGTGCCTTTCCAAATCACCATGCAGTTTTGTGATAGGAATATTCCTAACACTATAATAGACAAAGGTTCTTTTGTTAGCATCTTATCCTCGAATGCTTGGCAAGTTTTTTGGCTCCCCACAGCTTGCGCCCATGACTCAAAATATGTTTACCTTTGACATAAGAGTTAGTCAACCTTTAGGGATCCTTCCTTAGTTTCCAGTTACTTTGGGAGGAAAAATGGTCTATGTTGATGTGATGGTAGTTCAGGACCCCTTGGAATTTAATATGCTCCTCGGGTGAGACTATGTCTAAGTTATGAGAGCTTTTGTGTCCACTTTCTTTCGAGTGATGTGTTTCCCTCACAACGAAAACATAGTAACGATCGACCAGCTTCCATTCATTGACCCTAATATAATGGTCAGACATACACATTCCCTGAATGGTCCATGTAATCCAACAATGTCTTCCCCACCATAGGTTAATTATGTAATGACCTGCCCCATGTGTTCAACCTCACACAAGAGGGAATCTCTCCCTTCTCTTGACTTAGATCCGGTAGTTGACATGGTTATCTCTTCGATAGGGATATTAGATCCAAATATCCCTACCCTTATCGAGGTTGTCGACATCTGTTCCTTCCATATTGTTTTTCTTAAATCTAGTGAAGATATCCTATAATCTATGATTAGCGTTTTCCCCTTGACATGTATTCCTTCAATAGAATTATCCTCTTGGAATCCATGATCAAGGAGAGGTCACGAGCATAGTTTTTATTCCCTATGGAAATCTCATTAAAAAATGAAATAGAGGTCATGAACATAGTTTTTTCCTCTGTGGAAAGCTCATTAAAAAATGAAACAGAAGCTACGAGCATAGTTTTACTTCTCTTTGGAAAGCTCGTTAAAAAATCAAACAAAGGTCTTGAGCATAGTTATTTTCCTATGTCAGGCTCGTTAAAAAATGAAATAGTCACCTCTCCCATTGAGTCGAGTCATTTCACTAGATCTCGTATATATCAAGTCTAGTCTTTAGCTAGATCTCGTAGATGTCAAGTCGAGTCTTTTGTTAGGTCTCATATTTGAACCTTCCTTTCATCCACCCTTATCCTTTTTCTCCATCTAATACAGAAATTGGTGACAACATCAAAGTCGATGAATGAAATGAAGCTTGGGGGGGGCATGTCTCCAACATTTGATTATCATTCTGGAGTTAATCCGTTATCTTTTCAAGCTGGGGGCACAATACCAACCACCATGGGTATCCCTACCTTTGGAAATTGTGTTGGGAATTTACAAGCATAAGTTTAATTTTGTTTCAAGATTGTGTAAAAATGAAACCAATACCGAGCTTAGTATTTGTTCTTTCCCATGCTTTCAAAAACATGAGAATGTAACCGAGTATACTTTTATCACTTTTTTGGACTCGTAAATTTTATACGAAAAAGGAACCCCACTGGAGTTTTCTTTAATCTATTTGCAGACTCTCTAGACATGGAAAGATTGTCGAGTGATCTTGCTTTCTTTCACACTCGTTAAAAGGTTTTAAAGGGAGTCTTTGGAGTGGTATTTTATCTCTTTTTCGGCCTTGCAAGACTAAAATTACGAAAAAGGACAACCCTGGAGTCACTTTTAAGTTCTTTTCAGACTCTCTAAACATGAAAAAACACTGAGTTTTCCTTCTCTGGACTCGCTAAACTACACATTGAAGGGCCCATATGGGAATGAACCCTTACTTCTTCCGATTCGTTAAACAAAGGAAGAGGAAATTACCGAAGGTGAGTTATATAGAGCATGTGTTACCCTCCTTGAGCTCGTTAAATGAAAAAGAGGTACTCATCTATCTGGGTGGGGGGGAAATTGAAGGAAGTGGGTCAAGTTTTTGAGAATCCTTTATGGAAGCTATTGTCACCCTTGAACATGGCACATGTTTGTGTCTCGTCTTACAGTTGGGTAATCCTCTTGTCTCTGAGTCATGCCAATTCCATGTCTCACCATACCTTTTCTTCCAGTTGAAGAGTGTTCTTATTTTCATCACATTACATTCTTGGTACTTGTCGAGTCAATGCTACCAAGTCAGTTGTCGTGCCTCGTCATGTTCAAGGAAATTTTTGCTTCAACCATCCATATTTAGTATTTCCAGTTTCCATTTCCTGTGTCATTCCATACTCATTTGATTCACCATCTTACATCACTTTCTTGTGTCAGTTTCGTGTCGATGATGGGGGATACATCAAGGACCTGCTTTGGCGAGTATTTTCCTGTCGAATTCAACACATCATCCGGGAACTAGAATTAGAAACCGGTTAGTACCTTGGAACCTACATGCCTCAATGATAGGCCTCCTCACTTCCAATAGTAGGTCTACATTATTGACCTCCGATCAGATGATTCCACGAATGTTCAACTTCAGCTCATTTATTCACATTCGTTGAAATGTACTAGGGTACCTTGGGATTCATTGACATCAATGGTGATTTCCCTCGCACTTGTTAACGATTTAACTCAATGATTGGTAATCAAGTGGTTTCTACCATGTTCGACATCAAATCATCTATTCACATGGCTAGATTCATACCACGTCGGGATTGGGACGAAGACCCTGGGTTGAGCGTTCACTCTGTTATTTGTTTTTCCCAGGCTGCGAAGGATATCATTTGAGCATGTTGATATATATATTGTCACGTACATCCACATTGTATTGGTTCGTGGCTATGTTTTATCATCTCGTAGCTCCATTAAGTATTTTTCATGGCTATGATCAGTTCATGTCATGGAGGTATGCATCCACATTGTATCTTTGGTGGCCATATCCTTAATCAATATTTTTCATGGATCTGTAGTCTATTGGTCGGAGATCGTGTTTTGAGTCATCTCGTATTTCGATCATAGGTATGTCTGCATCGGAAATAGAACATATATTAATATTGTTTGATGGTCGTTTGCATATTCTCCCAAGTTCTCCAACTCCATGCCCTTGCATTGAAGAATTGTAAAGTGTTTCGGCCATCAGTTTCTCTTTTGACCTCACACTTTAGGGGGGATACTATTACACAACAAATTTACACACCTAGGTACCTCACCCTAAGTGTCTCAAGTGTCGTAAAAGTGTCATATTCACCTTGATAAGTGTCGCATACACCTCAACACCATGAAATAACATATGTCACAATCCCTAGTCAATGTGGAGGAGTAATATATCTTATGAAGGTCAAAAAATTATGTGCACATGAATTAATTATTAATATTCATGAAAATAAAATTAATTTAGTGTGAAAATCCACCTCACATTTGTTTCCTATTTTTAAGGGGAGGTTTAGCATCTCATGGATGGTTGAAATATTTCCTCCGGGAGAAAAATTCCCCTGCGGACAAGTGGATCTTCCCTCGGATTCTAGACCCCTAATACTGAGATAGAAATATGAAAATGGGCACTAACATCCCTTTGATATTTGCTTAACTAGTTGAAAAGAGAGAATAAGGAAAGGGGGTACTACCTATTTCCAGTGTTCGTCCTCGCTACTCCAATTTGAGATTGATCTCCAAAATTGTTCACATAGCTTGATACTTGTAAACCACAGACAGGAAAGGGACACAAGGAAACTCCTACTCTAGCATAATAGATTAAACAAATTCATCTACAGTAGATAAACATATGTAAAGATACATAAACTAGAAAGAAACATGCCAAGCATATATTAATGAGAACATTAAAAATACACTTACAATTTGTAGATGCAATTGCAGCAACCTCTCCAAGTCCTCCTCATCCATCCCTTGCACGATGCTCCCAAGATCATAAGTTTGATACCCAAAATATTCCTCCCAAGATCATAATTTTGATACCTCTAATATTCCTTCCTTCTCCATGGAAATCCCTCATTATATAGGATTTGTAGGCTTAACCACCATGGAGAGGATCACTCATGAGATCCACTAAAACGGGATCTCCTAGATATTTAGGGAGAAAATATCTCTTAAGGATTTTAGGGAGGAAATATCTCTCGAGGATTTGAAGGAGGAAATATTTCAACCATCCATGAGATCCTCAACCTCCCATTAAAAATAGGAAACCAAATGTGAGGTGGATTATCACACTAAATTAATTTCATTTTCATGAATATTAATAATTAATGCATGTGCACATAGTATTTTGACCTTCATAAAATATATTTCTTCTCCACATTGACTAGGGATTGTGACATATGTTATTTCATGGTGTCGATGTGTATGTGACACTTAACAAGGTGCATATGACACTTTTACAACACTTGTGACATTTAGAGCAAGGTACCTAGGTGTGGAAATTTGATTTGTAACAGAGAACATATAGATAGTTCAAACTCAGGTGATGTAGAATATATGGGTGTTTCATATGATTGTGGGTTGAATTTATCTACTAACCATGAACTGACTTCATTTAAAAACATAGTTACCGACTTAATGAGAACTGTGACCTCAAAACGAGAACTCTGACCCAAAAAACCCATATTTTTGCATAAAAAACATCAAAATCAACCCCCAAATCAAAAAGTGGTTCTACCAATAGCACCATTTTTTTAAACGGGGTCAAAATTACAACATTTTTCAAACATAGCCTTCAAAACTCAGACAGTAGCTCAGTAAAACCTTAAAATCAACACCTAAAAAGAAAATATGTTTTTGAATTTTTTTTTCTTTTCAAAACGTTAAAATTTGAGATCATTTGAAATTGTATTTTTATCACTTGTACCATTAAAACCAAAACCTCAAAATCAACCATCAAATTGAAAAGTACTGCTACCAGTAGGACCCATTCTAAAATTGGGGTATGAAAATGACACATTTTTATAATGTGGTAAAAGAACTCATCATTATTGTAAACAAAATCATAAAATCAACCCTTAAATGTTTACTTTTTAAATCTTATTATCACGCAAAGCACAAGGTAATACATAATTCCATGAAAATATCACAATATAGTTTAAAAATTCAACGTCACTTTTTAATAATTTTTTACTTATAACAATAAAAAAGAAAATACAAGTTACATCGAATGAAACATAAATAATTTCTTAAAAGTATTGTTATATTGTCCATATTCAAAACATATGAGCTAAAACATTTATTATATTATCCATAATAAAAAACATATCATTCATAAAACATAACAAAAGATTCATATATTCATGTAAGATCATATATAAGTTCAATGCTCATTTCTAGTTACCATACAAACATCATATGGATCAAAAATGCATAAAATGTTTCATACACTTATTTAGATTGAATCATGGTTTCTGAAATACCATCAAATTCTACATTGTCTTTAGATGAATGATTGGATGATAATGTATATGATCCATACTCTTCTCTATTGTCGATGAATGCTCCATATGATTCTACATGCATGCCCAACATTTCATATGTCAAATGCCTTTTAGATCTACGACTAGGTTCATCAGACTCCCATCTTGCATCTATTTCTTGTGACAACAACCTCTTGATAATATCTATTGTCTTGGAGCAAAGAGTTCCTCTCTTTGTCAAATTGAAGTCATAAACAAGTATGTCAACATCATCTAATTTTAAGAGGTCAGTGCGATGACAAATTGTATTTTGACCCTTTATTTTTCTCTTTCTATTGACATGTTTCTCAATCAACATCTCTGGCTTGTACACACCATTGAATGGGTGTGTACTTGTTGCATACCAATGCACTTCAATTTCAATAACATCATAATTTTATTTCTCAATATTTATAACCTTTCCAATCCAGAATGGATAACTATGTGGATCTTCAGTCGCTAAAACTACAATCATGGTACCCACCTTAATATCTTGTACTGAACCCCTGTAAAGGTTTTCCATGGCTTCACGTTGTGCACGTGACCTTCGCAAACCAATATACATTTCTCTTTCCTCTTCTTTTGTAAACTCAATAGCACCTTGAGATTCTTGTTGAACCTCAACAATGTTTGTTTCTTTAGATTTGTTTGGCATATTTTGTGGTCAATGAAATGGAGTCCTCAACATTGTATCTTCATTTGTTGAGCTTGAAATTATGTCACTTTGACTATTGAAAAAATACTCCCACCAAAAAGAATCAACAACATCAAAGTACTCATATGTATCCTTAATGGAATTTTTTTATTTCTTCTAGGCATTCAGAATAATCTACATCTCTATTACACCTCTGTGCATTATGGATTTCAGCAACTGATTGTAAAAAAAATAACATTGATGCAAATATTGGACGATCTGGAATGAACTTCAAAAATGATAAACTTGATGAAGGCCCCCATTCTATAGTAGTTGAATATTTTTTTCCCCATATAAGTGTTTTCCCATCAATTGTTTTGAAACAAAATTGATGTTGGAAGCTAATGTCATTAAATTGTTCAATACATTTTTCTTCACGATGTGATCCCTGAATAAATCTTCGCACGTCAACAGTTTCTTCTAATATATGAAAAGCAGGCTCTGGAATGTATGCTATCTTAATGCATTCAATCAATGATGGTAGACTTCCAAAAAAATTCCTCTTCAACGTTACTGAAAAATGATTGAACATTTGATCAATATGATCATGAGTGTGTCCAACAAGAAGAAAACCAACTTTCACCTTTTGAAATATTCCCATTTCAAAAATCATGCTTAGATATCCAAATAAAATTTGATTTGTATTTTCACGACTAGTGTTTTCCAACTGTAGATAGAGAACTTGAGGAAGATTTCCAAACAAGTGAGTGAGCACATGATGAATTATGGTGATGGTCATATTTGTATCATTATGAATATTTGGAGTTGTGAAGTAAACACTTGAACACATTTTTCCATTGAAAACCATACAACCAACCAAGTGAAACTGAATTAAATTCTCTTGTAAATTTTTGGGTGTACGGACAAAATGTGCTATAAGTGTTTTCTTCTGGTCCATGCTATCAATTATCATACCTAAATATTTGTTTGGAGCATCATAACACTTCTTCTGATGTTTGTACAACTTTTTTCTTTCACTCGATTGTTGATTTCAATGTTCTTGAAGTGATTTGACTATGGAATCTGCACATGACATAAAATAAAAATATTGATCGTATGTTTTCATATTTGATAACTATTCAATTTAAAAAATAAAAAAAAATAGTAAATGCATACCTCTTTCTACCCCTTCAGATTTATCTCTTCTTGATTTAAGAGTAGAACATATACTACAAATCCCCATCCTTGACTTCTTAGGAATACAGACATTGTTGAATTGTTTCTTCCATATTCTTCTAAAATATACATATGTAATAAAATTATCATTTCCTTCAACACCTTCTGCATATCCTTTGTACAAGTTGTATATTTCCCTCCTTGAGAAATTATCTGGAATATGTATTATGTCTCTATCTGGCATACACTCTCCATGTTTGGAAAAGAAATCACGCATCCATGACAATGTAGTGTTTGTGAATGGCCCACTCTCTCGTCCATGATGTACCTTTGAATAAAATGATGGATCTTTATTCAACCTTGTCTGGATTCTTGATAGACGAAGATTACCAATTGACTGAATTTTTTTGAAAACCTTTCCGCAAAGTAAAATATTCTCAATGCAATAATCATATCTTGTATTGGTGGATAGCATGCACCCCATCAAATATGAATTTTTCATGCTCTTATTCATTGACAAATATGTCTTCCTTTTATTCAAGGCATACATGTAATCCATGATTTTCAAACAATTCTTTTGACAACATTCACTTCAAATCAATTCACTTATGGAAATTGATTTAGTGAGAAATTATTTCCTAGACCTTGT
>ML810247.1:349620-380664 GCA_009831015.1 Picea engelmannii
GGCCACTATGAATTCCTGGTAATTCCATTTGGATTGACTAATGCGCCAACCGCATTTCAATCTTTCATGAATCATGTCTTCAACAAGAAGTTGAGGAAGCACCTCCTAGTATTTTTTTATGACTTTTTGATCTATAGTAAGACTTGAGAGGAACATATTCAGCATGTGGAACAGATTCTAGCCATCATGGAGGACCAGTCCTTGTATGCAAAAGAATCCAAATGTGAATTTGGAATGACAGAGGTCCTCTATTTGGCACACATCATTGGATTAAAAGGGGTACATGTACACCAAGATAAGATCCAAGCTATACTTGATTGGCCAACACCTAAGACCCTCACATAATTGAAGGGGTTTCTTGGAATTTGTTGCTATTACAGGAGATTCATCAAGGGTTTCTCACAGCTTTGTGCACCCTTGACCGATTTGACAAAGAAAGGGGCCTTCAAATGGAGTTCAGAGGCATAGTTGACATTTGACAAAATGAAAAAGGTAATGAGTGCATGCTCAATCTTAGCTCTACCATATTTTGGCCAACCCTTCACAGTGAAGTGTGATGCCTCCAGGGTGGGCATTGGGGCAGTGCTTATGTAGAATAGGAACCCACTTGTCTATGAGAGCCGAAATTTGAGGGGCCCTTAGCTTCTTTACACTATCTATGATAAATATATGTTGGCCAGCATGCATGCATTGGCCAAGTTCAGAAAATACTTGGTAGGAGCGAAATTTGTGGTGAGGACAGATCACAACAGTCTTAAGTACTTTTTGGAACAAAAGGACTTAAATGAGAGACAGTAGAAGTGGGTGAGTAAGATACAGGCCTATGATTTTGGCATTGAGTTTGTCAAAGGGAAGAATAACGTAGTGGAAAATGAATTATCTATAAGGCCATTGGTTTATGCTATGATCGTTATCTCAGTTGACTGGAAGGCTCACCTCTTAGTAGAATACTCAAAGAACTAGTTTGCATGTTAGTTGATGGATGGACTGATACAGGATGACAACTTCATAATCATGGATGACATCATCTATTACAAGGGCCGAATTTTCTTGGTCCCTGGGTCAGCCTTCAAGTCCAAGGTACTATAGGCATCTCATGACTCTCCAGTGGCAGGGCACCAAGGATTTGTCAAAACATACAGACAGGTAAGGGAAATATTTTCTTGGAAAGGGTTGAAGGAGGATGTGATGTGCCACATCAAGGAGTGCACTAATTTTCAGGTAAACAAGGATGAGCACACACATCTAGCAAGATTGCTACAACCTCTACCCATCCCAGAGCACAAATGGGAGAGTATCTCTATGGACTTCATCACTGAATTGCCAAGAGCATGGGGTAAGGATTGTATTTTTGTAGTGGTGGAAGGGTTAACGAAGTTTGCACACTTCTTCTCCATTGCCACAGAATTCAGTGTAGCACAGGTGGAATAATTATTCTTCGGAGAGATCTTCATATTACATGGTTTACCCAAGACTATTGTGAGTGACAGGGACAGTCGATTCATGAGCATTTTTTGGTAGGAAATATTCAGGTTGGTTGGTACGGCCTTGACCCCTAGCACCAGTTACCATCCTCAGACTGGTGGGTAGACCGAAATAGTCAACAAATGGGTGGAAGGATACCTCATAAATTATGTAGCAGGGCAGCAGAAAGCATGGGTTAGGTGGATACACTTAGGAGGATATTGTTATAACACCACTTATCATATATCTATTGGTATGACTCCATTCAGGGCCTTGTACAGTTATGACCCTCTCTCCTTTGTAGAGATCGTCTTTGGTGATAGCAGAGCTCCTATGGTTTAGGATTGGGTTTAGCAGAGTCATGACATACTCATAGAACTGAAGGATCATCTGCAGAGAGCACAGAATCAGCAAAAGTTCTAGGCAGACAAACACAGTGTAAAGCACACATTTGAGGTTGGTAACTTGGTCTACTTAAGGCTCCAACCATACAGACAAACATCGATTAAAATAAGTGGAGAATAAAAACTCCAACCAAAATTATTTGGACCCTACATGATCAATAGAAAGGTAGGTTTTGTGGCTTATGAGCTTGATCTTCCATAGGATAGCAAGATACACAACGTTTTCCATGTGTCATGCTTGAAGAGGGTCATAGGCCAACACATCACCCCACTTGAGATACTGCCACCCATAGGTGAAGAAGGGAAATTGATATTGATACCAGAGGAGATATTGGAGGTTCGGGAGAAGAATCTGAGGAGGAGTAGCATCAAGGAATACTTAGTCAAATGGAAGGAATTACCTATTGAGGATGCTACTTGGGAGAGTGAACATGTGATACAAGAGACAGATTCAGAATTGCTTGTGGTCAAGCAATTTCTAGCAGGGGAGAATGTAATGTCCCCCACCTCTTGATGAAGAGGATTGCAGAGACTTAGTAGTCTAGTCATCCCCACTAGACTATAGTCTCATGCAGCATGGGAAAAAAGTCATCTAAACTCAAGTTATAATATTAAGTTGACTGGAAAAGGGAAAAGTAACTCAATGAAGAAATAGAATGCATGAGGTTGAGTTAGGAGTTAACCCTAGGGGTTAACTAACTCAACTGATAAATAGATTGTACGTATAAAGGAAAGGCAAGGGCGCACCTCTCACTCATATTGGATTATTATTGCAAATTTCTTTTGGGTTGTTGAGCACACAAATTTGAGGGTTTTGAGAATACAAACCCTAGAGGACAACGCAGTGGTGAAAGATTCCACTTATCTTGTTCCAAGCTTGGTCTCGGGGATGAAATACTCCACCCACACCATTCTACAGTAGCTAGAGGTATCATCACTCATCCAAGACATCTACAGGTCATACCCTTGAGGGTTTCCAGAAGGGGGGCGCATCATTCTTTGAAGGAAGTTTGATCTAAGAGATTGGCATGGATTTTGGATATTCTAGCACTTGGGTTTTTCTTGCAGGGCCTTGATCATCAGTTCTAGTGCATTTTGAGAGTTTTATTCTTTCCAGATGATTTCCTAGAGAATTGTCATGACTTGGAGAGAAGGAGGGCGCTATTGAGATTCATATCTAGTCAATTTGGAGGAGTAAAACTTCATATCTCTCCTTGAGACTTCACCGGGAGGTTTCCCTTGGCCTGATCTATCATCCTGGAGAGTTTCACAGTGATTGGAGGCCTCCTTCAACAGGTCTAAAATAGTAGGGTTTGACAGTGTTCAGGAGGGCCCAGTTTTACTTAAGGGTTCAGCATTTGGAGTAGCAGACTTGGACATTTCGGCTTGAGTCTTCAGGAGGGGGGCTCCACTTTCCCTAATCTATAATTTTGTATATTTTGGTGCCATTTGGAGGCTTCCAGCAGCTAAGACGAAATATTGGATCTTCACAGCTATTCAAGAGGGCGTACCTTCAGCTAGGGGGGTTTGGACTTGACCCTGGTCCTTTCTATTTTGGTCTTCATCTTGTATCCATCCTTTGGAGTGTAACATCTCACTCTGGCGCACTAATCGAACTTATTCTTAGAGGACACTTTCAACGGGTCCAATTTTCTCTTGGATTCTGAACGGTCCTATAAATCGAGGTGACAACTTTGTCCCCTTCCCGAACCATACGGAACTCTTATTAGGCCTGATACGAATGAAAACCTGGTCTCCCACTTCATAACTTTGGTCGGTCCTGTGTGCATCTGCATAACTTTTCTGCCTATCCTGTGCTTCCTTTAGTCTCTGGCTAATCTGAATCACCTATTCCTACATCTCTTGAATCAATTCTAGCCCAACTGTTACTCAGTAGTCTAGTCTATCCCAACTCAACGGCGTTCTGCATGGCCTTCCATACAAAGCTTCGTAGGGTGGCATTCCGATGGAGCTATGAAAGTTGTTATTGCAGGCAAACTCTACCAAAGGTAGGTACTTCTCCCATTGGGTTTGATTATCCATGACATACATCCTGAGCATGTCTTCCATGACTTGATTTACTCTCTCGGTTTGCCCATCTATTTCAGGGTGATAAGTTGTTCTTAAGTTCAACTGAGTCCCCAATGCTCACTGCAAACTTGTCCAAAACCTAGAAGTGAATCTGGAGTCCCTATCTGAAATGATCTTCTTAGGTATCTCGTGCAAACGGATAACCTTGCTTACAAACACACGGGCCACATCAGTGACATCATAAGTGTCTCTAACCGGAATAAAATGAGCACTCTTGCTTAACTTATCAACTACCACAAGAATGGCATTGTGTCTATGAGATGTGAGAGGCAACCCCACAACAAAATCCATAGAAATGACTTCCCATTTGGACATAGGAACATCATGTGGTTGTAGGAGGCCTGTCGGGTGATGGTGGTCGGCTTTCACTTGCTGACACTCTAGGCATTTGGCGACGAAATGGACTACATCGCGCTTCATGCCCACCCAGAAGAAGAGCTTCCTCATGTCTGCATACATCTTCTTCACACCCGGATGCGCACAATAAAGTGCTCTATGGGCTTCCTTCAATATGATGCTTCGAATATCCCCACTTTCAGGGATGTACATCCTTCCCCAATATCTTAACAGTCTGTCTACTTCCAGACTATATCCTTCATACTTTGGATCTAACTGCCTCCCACTCTAGAGGTTTGAAGTAACCTTTAAATACCAATTGTCTCATTGGAGTTGTGTCAACACATGTTCCCTCAGATTAACTTTTAAGGGTATCAAGGAGAAGATATGTGGTCTCCTACTCAAGGCATCTGCGACCACATTTTCCTTTCCCTTGATGTACGAAATACCAAAATCGTACTCACTTCATCGCCTTTACCTGGAATTCAGATCTCTTTGAGTGAAGAGATGTTTTAAACTTTGATGGTTCATTTTAAGCTCAAAGTTTCTCCCAACAAGATAGTGCCTCCAAAGTTTCAGAGCTAGCATTATAGCTACCAACTCTAAATCATGAGTCGCGTATAGCTCTTCATGTTTCTTCAACTTCCTTGACGCATGAGTTATCACTCCTCCATCCTGCATTAGCATGGCCCCCAACCCTTGCTTCGAGGCATCCGTGCAGACTGTGAAGTCCTTTTCCATATCCGGCACTCGTAGAATTGGCGCACTAGTTAGTAACCTCTTAAGCTCAATGAATGCACTATCACATTCTTCTATCCATTCATACCTGACCCCCTTGCATTGAAAAGTGGTGATGGGTTTCGCTATTTTGGAGAATCCTTCCACAAATCTCCGGTAATAACCTGCTAGCCCCATGAAGCTTCTCACCTCATGGGAATTTTTCGACACTGGCCACTCCATAATGGCCTTTACCTTTTCTGGGTCCACAGAGATTCCTTCACCGAAAATGATATGACCTAAATAGTGAATCTCTTTCTGGAAGAAGGAACACTTCGACAACTTTCCATACAATTTGTTCTCTCTAAGGTAGGAAAACACCACTCGTAAGTGTTCCTCATGTTCTCTTTCGTTCTTGGAATATATGAGGATGTCATCTAGAAAGATGTGTACAAAATGGTCTAAGTAATTCTGAAATACGTCGTTCATGAGGCTCATGAATATTGCTGGCGCATTGGTCAATCCGAAAGGTACTACGAGAAACTCGTAATGTCCAAACCGAGTTTGAAAGGCAATTTTTGGGATATCGCCTTCCTTAATCCTTAACTGATGATACCCTGATCGCAAATCAATCTTTGAGAATATTGTTGCTCCTTTCATCTGATCAAAGAGGTCATCTATTCGTGGCATCGGGTACCTATTTTTCACTGTAGCACGATTCAAGTCCCTGTAGTCTATACACAGCTGTAAGGATCCATCCTTCTTCTTTACAAAAATTACTGGTGCACCCCAAGGTGAGACATTGGGCCTTATTAGCCCTAAGTCCAGTAACTCTTTCAACTGCATTTGCAACTCACAAATTTATGGCGCTGTCATCCGATACGGAGTTTTGGAAATTGGTTCTGCACCAAGTTTTAGCTCAATAGTAAAATCAATCTCCCTCTCAGGAGGTAACCCTGGTAACTCGTTTGAAAAAACATCCTTAAATTCTGACAATACTGAGTACTGATCTAATGAGGGTCCCTTCCTTTCATTTACTGCTTCCACAACATACAGTCGACACCCTTGCGTCAAGCATCGTTTAACTTTCATAGTTGAGATAAAGTGTAATGACACTTTTCTCCGTACACCCTGGATCTCTACTGGCCTTCCTTCGTCGTCTACACAGAGCACCCTTTTTGCGAAACAATCTACCAAAGCTCGATGAGCTTCTAACCAATCCATTTTGATGATTAGGTTGTACGCCCTGAGAGCAGTGACGTATACCTTCAACCTGGTAGTACACACTCCTAGGTTTACTATACAATTATCAACACTAGGTCCTACCACTTGCTTTTCCCCCGAAGCCATCTCGACTTGTTTAAAGTCATTGTGCTCGTAGGCTGCCAACCCACTCTTTTCTAATGCAGAAGGTGAAAGGAAACTATCTATAGCACTAGAATCAAATAAAATCTTAACGTTGATATGATTTAGCGTACCTGATGACTCCACCACCGTGGATTGATGTTCGGCCTGGCAATTATTAATCGCTGCGTAAATCTGGTGGCTGCTACTTGCTCTTCCCATCAGGGCCTTTCCTTCTCTATGCACGAACCCTGATTGTAACTCTGGGTAGTCACGCTGGTAATGGGGTCCTTTGCATCCCCAACAGGTAACTTGAGATTGAACTTGCGCACTGTTATGTGACTGTCTCTGAAATGAGTGCCTTCCCCTGGAACCCCTACCCCTACTAGTTGTTCCCTGAGATGGTCGTGGAAATGTATGCGTCGTTGGTGATGAACGAGATGTTGCACTCGCTGCCATTGAAATCCATGTGGTCACTGTCCTTGGTGCGACTCTGTTACCATATGGAGGTGTCTTTGAGCCCCCTCCCCTAGGAAATGTCCTAGGGGCCTTCCCGACGAATCCAGGATGATGCGGAAATGTCGGTCTTGTACCCCCGGTTAAGTTCATGTGTTCCTCCGCATAACGCTCATTTTCCACAACTTCTGCTACCGAAGACAGTTTCCATATCCTCACCATAGCTCTTATCTTATGGTTCAATCCATAGACGAAGTGCTTTGCCTGTCGTTGGTCATTATTCATATACGAAACATATTTGACCAATTCCATAAATCTAATCTCATATTCTTCTACAGTTATGTTTCCCTGTACTAAGGCATGAAATGCCCCTACCTGTTGTTCCTCGTAGTACGCTGGCAGATATTTCCTTCGGAAACTCTCCTTGAAAAGTTTCGAAGATATTGTATCTGGGGTAAGATGCAGTTGTCTTTCCAGGTTGCCTCACCAGTTCAAGGCATTGTCTGTTAATTGAAAAATCATTATCTTCACCTTAGAGTTGGACGCATAGTCCCTTAAGGAAAAACACCTTGTCATGCCTTCCAACCATGCTTCCGCGCGTTCACTGGCGCGACCCCTGGAAAACTCCGAAAGTTTGATCTTTTGCAATTCTCGAGTGATGTCTTCGAGTGGAGGTCCTCCCCCTGAATCCCTTGACGCTTCCGGATTACCCGTTCCAGGCGGTGGGGGTTCCACTTTAGTCCCTGTTGGTTGTCGCCCCTTTAAAGTCTCATTTATGGCCTCCAACGAGCGCAGTATGAGAGCTAGTTCGGGCAATGGTGGTGGTGGCATTGGCAGTGTTGGCGGAGCCTACGACGACGCTCCTCTGCCTCAATTCCCTCGAGTCCTAACCATCCTGTATGATTTAACCTGCATCAACCAAAGTTGTCAGGGTGAGTTTAAGGACGTTTCAAATTGATGCTACTTAAACTAGAAGACAGGGTTAGGCGTAAGTTTCTTTTACTTGTCTGTAAATAGACATTACTCTCTTTAGGGGATTGGCTAGGTTAGGGTTAAAGCATCTAAGCTTGATTTCTTCGCCAAAGAAAATTATTGACTACGCTACCTGGTAGCTACGCTAGCCTTGCGCCATACTCGCCAATTCCTCTAGCTCACTCTTCTAGTGTGTAAGTCGCCTCCTTCCCGCTTGTCCTAGTCTAAGTCCTTTAAACTTTTCGCTTACAACTAAATGCCCTTCGATGCTTGACTCGTGAGATTTCCTTGGCGTGTTGTACATATGCGTTTGAATTGCTTGTCTCGGTGGTTGCAGGTGCGAGTCTTTAAGGATTGTAGAGTGGCTTTCGACATTGGAACTTAGCGCTTGTGCGTTGTGGTTATGTATTGCTTCCTGACTTGTGGTCGTATGATGTAGTGAGCCTGAGGCTATGCGTTGAAGCTTGGTACTTGTGCGTTGGGATTTGGTTCTTAGCTCGTGGATTTGGAGTTTGGGCCTCGGGCGCAATACTTTGAATTTTCTTATTAAATTAATCACCCTTATACATTATTAAATTTCTTATTAAATTAAAGACCCATAGCGTGGTGTAGTGGTTGGCATGAACGTGTGGGGCCTTTGGACTACTTGGAGGTCACGAGTTCGACTCTTGGGAATCAAGTAATATTTTATAAATTTTTCTACTTATACACTAATTAAGMCTAATTAACTCAATTAAGTTTATATTATTATAATGAATTCAAATAAGCAAATATTTAAAGGAAAACAAATGTAAAAACAATTATAAAAATGAAATAAATAAATAAAAATTTAAAATAATATTAATATTTTAATTTATGTTTTATAATTATATTTGTTTTAAAAGTTATTAATATATACAATATCTATATATATAAAAAGAAAGTGTATACACGAATAAATAAAAAACAATAAAAAAAATAATAATAAAAAAAACAACTCGAATAACCCTGGGGCATCGTGGGTCCTCGCATGAGTCCCACGTGCCCTATACACTAAACGCACTTATCTCAATACCCCTAACCCTAATCGTCCTGTATCTTGTTTCATTTGCGATTGTGAATGCACCCTGAGCCTCTCCTACTCTGCAACTGCGGTGGAGTTATGGTGATGGTTGGAGGCTCCTCCCTCAGTGGCTCCACGCTCGGCTCTAAGTGTATGGTTTGCAGCTTGGCTCCTGCAGCTCCTCCCCATGGCTTAGTGATGGCTCTGGCGCTTGCGTTGGGCTCTTATGTTGACTTGTGGCTGGGCGCTGGTAGGCTACCCACTCACGTTGGGTCGTTGGCTTGTATATTGGTTTGTGGTTGGGCGTTTTATCTATGGAGAGTGGAGGTGGTTGTACAATATACAGGTTGGGCGCTTGTGAAAAGTAAAACCCCCCGATGAGCTCCTCCTCCATGCGGTTTCAGCGCTCTGTGCGTTTGGGCGTTTAGAGATAGCTCGTGGATGCGTTGGGCAATCTAAAACCCCCCGGTGAGCTTCTCCTTGATGCGGTTTCGACGCTCTGCACGTGTCTCTTCCCCTTTTCTCCTTCCTACTCGAAATGATCCACCCCAAAGGCCATGTTGGAGGGCCTTATCGCGGCAGAACCGACGGCAATGAATGCGAAAAACAAAACCAGAAGCGTGAATTGCCCCGCGAAAGCGCTATCGCATCTGTTCATTTTCTTCTCAAGGGCGCTGCAGGAAGATGGCTGGAGTCGGGGGATGAGGACCGTGAGAGTCAGTATAGACATTCCTAGTAGATATGAAAGGCAACCGATTGCTATC
This sequence comes from Picea engelmannii, assembly GCA_009831015.1. Lineage (NCBI taxonomy): Eukaryota > Viridiplantae > Streptophyta > Pinopsida > Pinales > Pinaceae > Picea > Picea engelmannii. The sequence goes on from ML810247.1 coordinate 359,211, forward strand.
GCTCGAAATCAGTCGAGGTATGAGTCTGCCAGAAAGGCTCCGGGCAGCGTTTCCAGGCTTGTGGTTCCAGACCAGGCATTCATCATATTCGTAGTTGCCACTTTCTTCATGTTGTATTTTGTTACCAAGTAGATCACCATGTTCGGAGTCAAACCAGCCACTGCTAGCCTCTCGTAGGCCTCGTTTCCTCTTCCTATTATTTAACTTTCGTATAAAAAAAAATTGTTTACAAAAACTGTTGGGCAGCTATGTAAGCATGTAATGTTATTATATTTGAAGCATAAGTTACAAGGAGAGAATAAATTTCTCACATTTCTGAGCATTTTCTAACTGTTCTGTCTTTTATAGTAAAATAATTAATTCTTGCATTTTTTTTTCTTTTCTAGAACGGTTAGGAAGCTATGTAAGTATGAAGTGTTATTAGGTGTATGTATTAAATGCAACACTATGGCCAGGGGAACTTCTAGATGTAGCTACCGACACAACCCACAATCGCCTTCTTCCAGATAGCTCTGCCAGCAAGACATTTCTGCATGCGGATATTGTTCCACCATCTAGAGAATTTTATAACTGATATTGGTGTGTAGGGACCAAAAGCAAAGAAAGAAAGAGGAAAAGCAATGGATGAATATATAACCTTCCTTGCTAGTGCTTTTCTCCAAAACAAAAGCATAAAAAGGCAATGGAAATAAATTCATTTAGTACTTATTTACCAGTTAGATTAGGGTAATCATGTTTTCTGAAATGTTTTCAACGAGATAAGTCCAAAGATGCGTGAAAGACATCATCTTATAAATAGCCTGGTTGCACTTAAATGGACATAAATATATATATTTTGGTTTTTATTATTTGTTTGTTTATTTGAACTAGAGTCAAAATTCATTCAACACTCGCAATATGCATAATATTATACTATTTTCATTTTTTATTTTTTTTAGTGCATATTGTTTATATATATGTATATCTAAATAAATAAAAATGTGTGCTTGTCTTGCAGGTTAGGTGGAGCTGGAGCTAGAGCTTGGACTGGATTTATCTAATTTCTGGGTGGGTACAGTTCCATTCTTAAGTTGGGTAGGTGGGTAGGTAGGCCCTTAAGGCTCTAGATTGTGAACTAAACTCTGATACCATGTGTAGAGACCGTAAAATACAAAATTTAATACAATTTAACATATAATTCTTTCTCATACATAATTCATTCGCCAACATATGAGCATATAATATTCAACAAAATTTAAAATTTAACTACGGCATGAAAATAACTTAGCAATTTCATAAATAAATTACCTGCTTCTGATGCTAATTTTTGTTGATATGGTTGTTCAGTCTGTTGCTTTGTTGTTGCCTGATGCACTGCTCAACTCTGCCCAAACCGACTAACCTCTCAGCCAGCTAGGAGCAGCCTGTCCGGCTCCCTAGCTCCAGGAAACCGAAAGGAATCCTGGCCCTTGTGCCCAAAACCCCCAGCAACTCGGTGCCCCCTGAAATGGTTCCCCAAAACAGCAAAACCCAACAATATAACCAGAAAATCAAAAAAACCAGAACTACAGTCCCCTTCCCCTGATTTTTCCTTCCCCCTCTTCACATCATGCCCTCCCCTCCGCCTATTTCCCCGTCATATCTCCCCTTCACCGACTCTCTTCCCCCTCATTAATTTTCTTCCCTCATTTATTACCTTATCCCCTTATTTATTATCTTATCCCCATATTTAATGTTTCTCCCCCCCCCCCGTATATGTAAGTCTTTAATACATTAAATTATTAACCCCTTTAATTCTTTACTCAAATAATTACTGAGTCAATTAATAATTAATTAATCATTGACAGATATGAACAAGTAATTAATAATAATTAATTAGTTAATATTATTAAGAAATAATTATTTTTTAACTAACATATTAGGACAGTCAGATTATCAAATTAATTATAATTAATAATCCTATACATCTATTCAAGCAGGGTCGTTACACCTGAAGACAATAAAATGTTTGACATGACTAAGGAAAAGACGTTAATGTCATGTTTAGCTCATCTAGATGACACAAAATAAGTTATCTCAACTTTAAAATGAAATAAAAGGTGACAATAATGGCAACACTTTTGTGCCTTTTGTTGTAGTGTATGTTCCACAAGGTTTGAGTAAGGTCTCTTATTTTTCCTCTTGATTATTGGACAAGACAAATCATTCAAACCAACAGTTTCTCTAGTTTTTGCTCCATGTTTTCTAGCAACATTCATATAATCTTGCTTTGTTCAAAAATTTACCTCTTTCACTTTTGGTACTGCAATGAGCATGTTAGTACTTCTCTTCACTTGTGTTTTTGAGAAGTGTATGACAATATTCAATTGTACAATTATGACTCAACATAACTTGCAATTATTCAAGTTCATTCTACCTTTGATAGGATATTCAAAATTTAAGTCATCTCTTTTATAATAGATGTGAAAATAACCCTCAACCACTTCCCTGTCTACCTCCACAAATTATGTTTCTAAAATATTTTCCTTAGGATTAGACTCTCAAGATCTTATATAACTTACAATTTCTTGATTTGATGCACTTTGCCTCTTAAGTAGGGATTTTAAGGTTAAGTTACGAATTTTTCTCGCACATTACACTATACATTTTTATTCTTCAAATTATATAAGCAACTCTCAATGTCATGGTTGTCAAAAACTTCACAATTTTTACAATATTGATTTAACTCAAAAATCACCTTTGTTTACCCCATTTTTTTTACTTGCATTGATGTATATGGATATCTAAAAAATAGAAAACCATCTTTGAGGTGACCATGCTGCATGGAAACTACACCAACACTCTTGCCAAGCCTTATTTACACTCTTCTCTTTTAATTGTTTTTTTAGAGATTTATAACTTGAGTCAAAATTAAACATTTGATTGTATCCACATCGTCGATCTCAATTTGGTGATCCCTTTTAAGTGTTTCTTAATATGGGGATTATGGAATCTAAACAATCCTCGCAATCCTTGATCTAATCTAACAATAAACCACTCTTGTTGAAGTTTCCAACTAATGCCCATTGGACTCTAGCTTAATAAATATTTAATTTGTTTGTCATAGTATTAAACCATCTATATTAATTGTAGGTTCTCTTTCTAATTTTGCGTAGATAAGTATTGGTTTATATAATAAAATAATTTATTCTAAAGTTCTTTTTGAGTGATTATCTAGCAAAAATACATGACCAATCTATCATGCCTCAAGTGAAGCTCTAAATGCAGATATTTATCTTCCTTCATCGTCCATTAATTGAATGTTCCAAATATTCTCATAAAAAAATCCATTACTTTGATGGGTCTACATAGTCATCATACAAAGATATAGAAACTATAGATTCTAATGTTGACACCATATTAGTACAACAATAGTGGGCCTAATGATTAAGAACATGTGCTTCCTTCATGGAAGTCACGGGTTCAAATTTGGATACAATCACGACATGTATAGCTTTTTAGACTAAGCAATCAAATCGATGCAAGGGGTTTGCTTGCCCACAAACAAGGGGGGTCTCATATGTCAATATGGCATCTGGCTAGGCCGTAACCTTAAATTAGATCACGATGATTATGATGATGATGATGATGATGATGATGATTGTTATTATTATTATTATTATTATTATTATTATTGAATCTCAAGTTTCTTTCATTCATGTGTCTTTATTTTCAGGTTCCTATGGTATTGACTATGATTCTATTTCACTCAACTAAATGTGAACTTAAATGCTCCTTGTCAACAAGCTATCTTTGTGGGAAAAACACTATAAATGATTCTTAACTCGGTTATGTTTTGGGTTTATTTTGAGCCCAACATGATTCTACTTTCTAGTTTAAATGTATTTTGATTCCCAATTTGACATAGGGAACAATTCTCAAAATCATTATTGTATTGTAATAACATCCATGGAATCACCATCAAAAATTGACTATCGATAAAACCTCAACCTTGTAGCCACAATAAAACCTCAACCTTGTAGCCACAATTGGAGCTTCCAATTAGATAATTTCCATAGCTCTAGATAGCAATTTTCTCATCTCATACACATTATTGCCCAATCTAAGCCAAATCTAACTACTTTACTTGTCACTCACTTTACAAAACTCATGGAGCAATGTTTCTTTTTCATTAGGTATTTCAATGGTATTCCATTCAATATGTTTTATATTTTGAGACGACATTTCTTCACCATCGATTTGATATGTAGCCTCCATCAACATTAGTTTCAAAGGATCCTCCTTCTACTCCTTTATTGTGAATGTGTATAAGTTCTCTCTACGACAAGGATGTTCCCTCTAATACTTTAGCCACTATTTCTAATCCATGAGCTATTATTCTTTATCTACTTGTCCTAAGAATCCTTAGAAAACTCATTTGTATCATTCCTTTCTAGACTAGCACTCTTTGGTTCCATCTTGTCTTCTTCTTTCAATGCTAGACTTTGGACTTGCTCGGTTTTCTCTTCAAGCACACTTCATTTTCACTTTTTTAGGCCACTTCAATTCTTTCAACCACTCCCCCATGACAACCCAAACTACTCAAATAGTGAAGTGTATCTCAAGGAGGAAGAATAATAACAATAACATTCTTTTAACATATATTTTGGGAAAATATAATAACACCCAACATATATTTATATACACAAAGCTTCAAGGAAGAACAACATATATTTATATACATAAAGCTTCAAGGAAGAATAACAGGAGAAAAAAATACATATTAAAGATTAATAATAAAAGGAAGATCAAAATTGATAAAGATTAATAATAAAAGCAAGATCAAAATTGAAAAATAACAAGCTTTGAGTACAATTTGTTTTCACTTGCTTAGGCCACATCAATTCCTTCAACCACTCCTCCTTGCCAACCCAAAATACTCAAGTAGTCAACTATATGTTGAAGAGGAAGAATAAATGATAACTCTCAACTATATTCAGCAAAATACAATAACACTCAACATATATTTGTAATTCTGGTTGGGTTCATTGTTATTATTTACATATACATTATTGTTATTATTGTATTTTTATTATTATTGTATTTTTATTATTATTATATTTCAAGCAGTGGAATATGTGTCTAGGGGATATCTAAAGAGTATTGTTAACAAGACTTTTAATAGCTCCAAGTTTAGATCTTTCACCCAACATATATTTATATACACAAAGCTTCAAGGAAGAATAACATGAGAAAAAATACATATTAAAGATTAATAATAAAAGCAGGATCAAAATTGAAAAATAACAAGCTTTGAGTACACTTTGTTTTCACTTGCTTAGGCCACATCAATTCCTTCAACCACTCCTCCTTGCCAACCCAAAATATTCAAGTAGTCAACTATATGTTAAAGAGGAAGAATAAATGATAACTCTCACTTATATTCAGCAAAATACAATAAAACTCAACATATATTTGTAATTCTTGTTGGATTCATTGTTATTATTTACATATACATTATTGTTATTATTGTATTTTTATTATTATTATATTTCAAGCAGTGGAATATGTGTCTATCTAAAGAGTATTGTTAACGAGACTTTTAATGGCTCCAAGTTTAAATCTTTGTAAGATGGATTGTCTATGTAGTTATATTTGAAGAGGGCAAATTTCTCGATTCTTATGTTGCAACTTTGCACAATCAAGACATTGTCCACTTTCTTAAATCAAAACCATAGTGATTTTTGTGCTTTATAAAATTGAGAAAATAATTCAATAGTAACTAAAATAAGTCCACTCTATTTACAAATATGTGCTTCTTTATTCTCATGGTCATTATACATTAAATCATATTATAAAATATGATATATATTTTTTCGTTTGCCAGTGTATCAATGACTTGCAAGACTAGCATTTGGCTAAGAAATCGCGACTCAAGGGCACCTAAACCATCAAAATCACCTGGGGATCGCATCCGACCTAGGCCACACCAACCCTTAGCTGGTTGGATATTTTAGGTGTCTACTCCCTACTACAATGGGTTTTGAACCTGGGTTTCCCTACAAACGAAACCCTTTAAAACCAATCATGCTAGCAGGATTTGACTATAAAATATGATATTAATAATATCCTCATAATTCATTTGAAATTATTCAAATGAATATATATACTTTTTGGGGTCCATTGAGCTAGTGTATAATAGCAAGATGAAGGAATTTCCATGATGATGATCAAGGTTCAAAATCGAATAGGGATACTCCCTACAAAAATGCAGTAAACAGAGTCTTTATGACGCATGTAGTAATGATAAGGTGTCAAACATTGCTAATGTGGTAATGTGGAGGTGTTGTTAATGGGGACTCGCATGCTAATATGGTCTTTGCAAATGAGGGAAAAAGCAAGTCCTCGACAACTTTGGTGGAAAAAATACACCTTAGTTTTGTTCTCATAGCCAAAGATTGTTTGAATGTAAAGTCAAGATTGTATGCAATTTTATACCCTCTCACCCAAAGGGGTATATGTTATGAACACAAATATATAGAAATAGATATAAATAAAGAATAATTAATACATCATAAATAAAAAGATGTGTTGTATCTAAAAGATGTGTTTGTTCAATAAAGGGCATCCATGTGAGGGTATATAAACGGGCCCTCATTCTCATTGTTTTATCTCATCTTATCATATTCATTCTCCTATACATTTATATATTATTTATGATCCTTATGGATATTTTTAAATTCCAAGTATTTTGGATAATTTCTATGTGAACGAACTTTTGTTCGTCTTAGTATATATTTATACACGCACATATATAGGGGTGGAATTTTTGTTGATGATTGCAGCTTCATAAGACATTCTCCAGGTCGTTCTCCTCTGGACTGATTTGAGATGATCTATGAGAACGCCCATGTCATGGGTGAGTCATACTCCTCTGGACTAAGTTGAGATTATGTGTGTGGTCTCTTGTCGTGCTCCTCTAGACTAAATTGAGATGACTTGAAATGGTCTCTTGTCGGACTCCTATGGACTTAGTTGAGTCGACTTGAGATGGCTCTCCAGATAGTACTCATATGGACTTAGTTGAGTTGATCTATTGAGAGTGGCGTCCATGTGGCTGAGCACAGGTGGACGTGTCCCTAGTGGCAGAGCACTAGAGGATGTGTGAGATCCCTTGCTATATTGTCAAAGAGTAAGACTTTGGTAAAACCCTAATTTGTATTGTAAAGGGTGCAAGTAGGCCCCACCATGTAAAGATAATTAATATTTTGTAAAGAATAATTATACTTTTGAGTTGTACAAGTCGGCCCTATTGTGTCAATAGACACATCCATTTGATGTGCTAGCTCATGTATAAATAAGAGTTAGATCCCCATTGGGATCACTCACACTCACTCATGTTTCATTATCTCAACACCTACTTGTAGGGTTGAAGTGTGCACTTCTCTTAGGCGTTATCTTTCTTGGTCATAGAGCACCCTCTTGTGTGCACTACGGTTTGTGGTGAAAGGGTGATCTTCTCTTGACTCTATAGCAAAGGATTGTTGGGTTTTCCCCTTGGTTGAGAAGGGTTTTCTCAAGATAACTTATTGTGTTATTGTGCATGGTTATTCTTCTTGTGATCTTGGTTATTGCGGTTATTGTAAATTGTATTGTTGCATTGTTTATGGCTCAAGTTCATGCTAAATTGAAAGAAACTACATGTCCTTGAGCTAAGCTTTAAAAAATTCAACATGGTATCAAAGCAGTGTTCCTAAAAGAGCCATTGCACAAGGTACTCCAACACTCTTTCAAGCTAGTCGTCACCTTCTTATTGTAACTACAAAAATGGCCCTTACTCTTTTCCTTGTCAAGCTAGTTTTAGCACTTTCCCTTGGAACATTGGGCCTAATTTTTGCACAGGCAGGTGCAGCCTAGTCCATCGCACCACCTGCAACTCTCAGATCAATAATTGAAGAAGTTTTGATTTTTGACCCTAGGGTCTCTACAGAATTTCGGTTTTAGGGTTTCTGCAGAACGTTGGAGTATTTTTGCAGCTTGTTGAGGTTCCTTTGACTCTCTAGGGTTTCTTGTTGGCAGTCATAAGTCCAAAAAAAAAAAACCAGAGACCTTCTCTTGAAAAACGCTAGGGTTTCTAGCCTAGCCGTTAGGGTTTGTGAAGAATCTGCAAACAATGAGGAATAGAACTATGGTAGAAGATAGGTTTGATGGATCAAGTAACTTCAGTGCTTGGAAGTCAATATTACACATCACTCTAGAAGAGAGGGACCTATTGAGATTGATAAAGAAGACTCTACCAGCAACAACAACCGATGAAGAGAAGGTTGAATGGAAGGCAGACGATGTCAAAGCTAGCAAGATAATCATCTACTCAGTACGAGATCGTCTACTACCTCACATCTCTAACTTGACGACAGCTTATCTAATTTATGATGTGTTGAAGCAGATGTTTGAGAGAAACAACACTAACAGAACTCTTACATTGAAACATCAACTTCAAAATCTCAAGATGACAAAAGATGACACCATTACTACGTTCTTCATGAATATTTCAGAGATCGAAGATCATTTAGGTGTCATTGGAGAAACCATAACAGACAGAGAACTTGTCATGATTACTCTCAATGCTCTTCCAAGCCATTGGGAACCATTCATTCAAAGTATCAGTGGAAGAGCAGATTTACCTCAGTTTGATCGTCTATGGGCAGATTGCACTCAGGAGGAAACCAAACTTATAGCCAGAGGCGTGCAAGACTCTCATCATGATGACAAGCAAGCCCTTCCTTCTCATGCAAAGAGAGGCAGAAGAAAAAGAAGAAGTTTCATCAAAGCATTCAAGAAAACTTCAGCAGCTCCAGGTCATGAACAAAGAAAAGAGATATCAAAGATTCAATGTTTCAAATGTGACAAGTATGGACACATTGCGAGAGATTGTCCTACCAGGAAGAAAGGAAGACAACATGCATCCACTGTCGATGTTGATTCAGAACCACCTCAGAGAGATGAAGACATAAAAGTTGAAGCATTCTTCTTCATTTCAGCACTCTCAGGTACGGTTCCTACTGATAGTGTTATTTGGTTGATTGACAGTGGTGCTTCCAGACACATGACTGGATATAGAGAACATCTTAAAGATCTTGTAGAGAAAGAGTCTGATCTGCATGTTGTACTTGGTAATAATGCCAGATATACTGTTAAGGGAGTTGGATCGTCTTCCTTCCAACTAGATTCTGACATACCTCTTCAATTAAGTGAGGTACTATATGTACCTAGGATGAAAAGGAACCTTGTCTTTGTTTCTTCCTTAGAGGATAAAGGCTACAAGGTTACTTTCTCTGAAGGAAAAGTCCTTGCATGGCACAAGAACTCACGCATGGATTTTGCCCGAGTGATTGGTGTTCGAGAAAAAAGTTTGTGCAGATTGATTGTCTGACCAGTCCAGGCCCCATTACATGATACTATTAGCTTGAGTGAGTTATAGCATGGAAGACTTGCTCATTTACATTATAGAGCCCTTCCCACTCTGGGGAAAATGTTGACAGGCCTTCCACAAATACAAATCGACCATGATGGTGTTTGTAGAGGTTGTGCTCTTGGAAAGAATGTCAAGGGGTCCTTTTCGAGGAGTGACAGTAGATCCAAGGGGATCTTGGACTTGATACATACAGATGTTTGTGGATCGACGACCGTTGCTTCCTTGAACGAATATTTGTACTATGTGCTCTTCATCGATGATCACTCTCATAAGACGTGGATTTACTTCTTGAAGACCAAGGATGGAGTCCTTGCAAGATTTCAGTGTTTTAGAGCTCAAGTTGAGAACCTGACCGAGAGGAAGATCAAGGTGTTGAGATCAGATAATGGAGGAGAGTACACCTCCCGGGATTTCAGTGATTTTTGTATTGAGACAGGGATCAAGAGGGAGTACATCGTTCCTTATAACCCTCAACAGAATGGGGTTGCAGAGAGGAAGAAGAAATCCATTGTCGAGGCAACCAAAGCGATGATACATGATCATAATCTACCTATGATTCTGTAGGCAGAGGAATCTGTGACAGTTGTGTACATTCAGAATAGGAGTCCTCATAAGATTCTAAATAACATGACTCCCGAAGATTCTTTCACCGGAGTGAAGCCTAAGGTTGGACACTTTAAGATATTTGGGTGTCCAGTATACATTCATGTACCCAAGGAAAAGAGGACCAAGCTAGACCCTTCAGGAAAAAAGGCTACATTTGTGGGGAATAGTGAATCTTCGAAGGCATACCGGATCTACATCCCTGGTTAGAGACAAATCGAAGTTAGCATAGATGTCACCTCTGAGGAAGAGATAGCCTTCCGAAGATCCAGATAATCTCAGATGGATATTAACAGCGAGAAGAAAGAAGAGGCAGTACCTTCTCCCCCTTCAGCAGTTCAGAGGGAGACAGTTATTGAACTCATAGCTCCAGTTGATGTTCCCAGAGACATTGCAGTAGGCCAGAAGAGGCATGCATGGTCTCGACAGACTCTGCAGGAGGCAGAGGGACATGCAGCTCCTCGTGGTACATTCCGAGAGAGCAAGAGACCACAGAGATTTTCGAGCTATGTTTGAGCTATGAGCCACATCATTGATACTGAGCCTTCTTGTCATAGAGAAGTAGGAGGTTAACAGGTTTGGCAAGATGCCATGACCGAAGAGTATCAATCCATCATGAAGAATGATGTGTGGGATATTGTTCCGAGACCAGAAGGGAAGTCTGTAGTGACTTCCAAGTGGATCTATAAGATCAAACATGCAGCTGATGGAAGTGTCGAGAAGTACAAAGCGATATTTATGGCTAGAGGATTCTCTTAGGTGGAGGGAATAGATTATGAGGAGACATTTGCTCTTGTTGCTCGATACACTTCCATCTGTACGATTATTGCCCTTGATGCATCCATGGGTTGGAGACTACATCAAATGGATGTGAGGACAACATTTCTCAATGGTGAGATTGAGGAAGAAGTTTACATCGAGCAGCCAGATGGATTTGTGATACACGAGAAGGAGTCTCATGTGTGCAGGTTGAAGAAAGCCCTGTATGGACTAAAGCAGGCACCTCGTGCTTGGTATGAGAAGACTGACGGATACTTGATGAGTTTGGGCTTCAGCAAGAGTGTTGTTGATCCAAACCTATACTACAACATTGATGGTGATGAGTGCATGATTTTGGTCCTATATGTTGATGATTTATTTCTCATCGGTTCAAAAAGCCTTATTGTTGAATGAAAGCATGCATTGGCTTATGAATTCGAGATGAAGGACCTTGGTATGATGCACTACTTCTTGGGACTAGAAGTGTGGCAGAGGACTGATGAGATTTTTCTGAGTCAAAGAAAATACATAGTGGAGATATTGAAGAAATTCGAGATGACAGATTGCAAGCCCATGCCTACACCGACGGTGATGAATCTAAAGAAACTGAGCAAGACTTCTTCTGATTTAGGCAAGATTGATCCACATCTTTACAGAAAGTTGATTGGATCATTGATGTATCTAGCTAACACCAGACCGGATATATGTTATGCAGTGAGTGTACTCAGTTTGTTTATGAGTCAGTCGAGACAGACACTTTGGATAGCAGTGAAGCATGTGTTGAGATATTTATGAGGCACAATTAGTTATGGACTGAGATATGCCTCTAGTGTAGACATGAGATTGCAAGGATATGTCGATGAAGATTGGGTAGGGAGTGCAGTGGATTGGAAGAGTACCTCTAGTTGTTGTTTTACTTTGGGATCTGCCATGGTTTCCCGATGCAGCAGGAAATGGACTTCTTTGGCTTTGAGTACCCCAGAAGCAGAGTACATTGCATTATGTGTGACAGTCTGCGAAACAGTGTACCTTCGCAACCTCCTTGCAGACTTATTTGGACATGAGATGGGTTGCACCGTTATCAATTGTGATAACTAGAGTTGTGTGAAGCTCTCAAAGAATCTTGTGTTTCACGATAAATCAAAACACATTGAGATTAAATACCATTACATCAGAGATATGGTGCAAAGGAAAGAAGTACACGTGTAGTACCTTTCTACACACGAGCAGGTTGCAAATGTCTTCACCAAACTGCTTACCAGGACAAAGTTCGAGTACTTCCGTGAGAGACTTGGCCTGGTGAAGAATGCCTCCCTAGATGAGAGGAAGCGTTGATGATTGCAGCTTCATGAGACATTCTCCGAGTCATTCTCCTCTGGACTAAGTTGAGACGATCTGTGAGAATGCCCATGTGATGGGTGAGTCATACTCCTCTGGACTAAGTTGAGATGACATGTGGTCTCTTGTTGTCCTCCTCTGGACTGAGTTGAGATGACTTTAGATGGTCTCTTGTTGGACTCCTATGGACTTAGTTAGGTCAACTTGAGATGGCTCTCCAGATAGTACTCCTATGGACTTAGTTGAGTTGTTCTATTGAGAGTGACGTCCCTGTGGCTGAGCACAAGTGGACGTGTCCCTAGTGGCAAAGCACTAGAGGATGTGTGAGATCTCTTTATTGTCAAAGAGTAAGACTTTGGTAAAACCTTAATTTGTATTGTAAAGGGTACATGTCGACCCCACCATGTAAAGATAATTAATATTGTGTAAAGATTAATTATATTTCTGAGTTGTACAAGTCGGCCCTATTATGCCAATAGACACATCTATTTGATGTGCTACGGCATGTATAAATAAGAGTTAGATCCCCATTGTGGATCACTCAAACTCACTCACTCATGTTTCATTATCTCAACGCCTACTTGTAGGGCTGAAGTGTGCACTTCTCTTAGGCGCTATCTTTCTTGGTCATAGAGCACCCTCTTGTGTGCACTAGGGTTTGTGGTGAAAGGGTGATCTTCTCTTGACTCTATAGCAAATGATTGTTGGGTTTTTCCCTTTGTTGAGAAGGGTTTTCCCAAGATAACTTATTGTGTTCTTGCACATGGTTATTCTTCTTGTGATCTTGGTTATTGCAGCTATTGTAAATTGTATTGTTGCATTGTTGATGGTTCAAGTTCATGGTAAATTGAAAGAAACTACATGTCCTTGAGCTAAGCATTAAAAAATTCAACAGTTTAAGTATATAGTTAAACTCCATACCAACACCAAAGAATCCCTTGACATTTATGATTATCATCATGAAAGGGTAATCTTGTTTACACTATAGCATGGCAAAAATAACGATAAAGACTGGAAAAAAGAACAATTTGAGGTGAAAATGGAGAATTAATTGGGAAAAGGTGGCAAAAAAATCATAAATTGACAAACAAAAGATTGAAGATTTGTAGTTATTTTGTGGGAAAATTTTGTCAGAAATGTGGCTTTGAAAATTTGTGGTTATTTTGTGGGAAATTTTTGTCATAAATGTGGCAATTAAGGGCACTATTTTGGTTGTACTTAAAAGCCAAAATTAAGGTCACATAATGGGTCAAACATTGAAATTGTCAAAATTAAGATTTCTATTAAAAAGTGATTTTATTCTTAAAAGGTTATCCAATAAACCCATAAATATGGTTGAATTAAATACTTGGTTATAAATAGTTATAATTTATATACTTTGTTATATACTAATTAAATCATACACATATACCCAAAAAATCCTTTCACAAACATTTGAAACTAAGTTGTAGAAAACTCATTCCCCCACCCCTCCAAATGTTTTGGAAACCAAAACTCCTTGAAAATGACTCAAAACCTCCATGGAATGCTTCTGAGTCATTTCTATACAATTTCTTGGTCATTTCCAAGATGTTTCCCAATATGGAAACGTTTCATAGTCATTTCTGACCCAAAGGGGGGCGTTCTTGGTCCCCTAACGCATAATTGGGTCATTTAGTTCACACACGACCCTTGCCAAAAAAAAACACTTCGCTGATTGAAAGGAAGAACAATAACCAAAAAAAACACTGCAATTTTTTTAATTTAAAAAAATTCCCTACAAGTTAATTATTTCCCTACATTTTGGCATCTTTCCTTTATTTCTAAACACTTTACAATGACCTGCATACCGACCATTGAGGCCTGAATACAAGGATAACAAGTTGAATATTTTGGCAAAAATTGGCCCTTAACTGTAGCAACGTTTATAATACAGGTAGTTTGGACTAGAAGCACTTTTTCTGATTTCAGTATATTTTAACCCAAAGTTACAAGAACTCATAATGATCATAACCCAGAGTTTATTGTCTTCGATTTTTTAGAGCTAAGTGAATTTCGTATAAAAGATTGTATATTTTGGCGTATATAGTGTAAATATATAAGGCTAATTTTGGACACTGCTCATTTCTATTATCTCTAAGATCCTCATTCTAATCTCTCATTTCTATTATCTCTAAGATCCTCATTCTAATCTCGATGTTACATCCTGCTCAAACCATTCTGAATCCGCCCCACCATTGGCTCAAACCATCTTGACCAGGCCAAATCCCCCCTGCCCCTCCTCACCTGCCACTCCCCCTTCTCAAACCATCTAGCCCAGGCCAAATCCCCCCTCCTCCCAAACCTTGCTCTTCTTCATATTGAATCATTTTCATACAAAACAAAAATGACCAAGCAACTACCCAAATTGTTGGACAACTTCAGTCACCCATCACTCCCTTTTAATTTTTAAATACAATACTATAATCCCTGATACATTAAGGGGATTCTCTTTTCTAATATCATTTTACATATCGATAATAACCTAGAGTCTTACCTTGGCTATTATGAACATAAGCATGGGGATTGACAATGGCCTCTTGAAAAGGGCATTGTAGAGAGCTAAAATTCTTACAGATCAAGTCTTAGATAGTCAAGCCTTCGTTCTTTGAAATAAAATATGGGTGCAGCTTGAGTGGGTCTAATGGTCAAGAACACGTGTTTTTTCCCTGGAGGTCAAAAGTTCAAAACCAGCGGCGGGTAGAAGCTGTACATGTTTAATATTTGGCCTGCTGTGATGAGGCTCGAAGGGTAGATGACCCCTGGGATAGAAGCAAATAAAGTGGCTTTGGGACGTCTCGGCCCTTGCCAAGTCACAAGTTCCTGCTAGTACTGGCTTGCAGGCTGTTAGTGCTAGCTACACACCATTTTCTTGTGAAATAAAATATGCCCTGCAATCTCCCAAGTGGATGGCTTGCATGAGCATCTACAGTTGTTTAAGTTACTTCATATCCTTAAACAAGATATTTCAAAATTGTCGATGTTGTAGAGAAGTTGTGGTGTCCTTGAAATACCTATAGGGTTCCATCCAATGTTAAGTCCAAAAGATATTATCAGCCAATATTCAATGTTATTCCATCCAGGAAAAATATATCACCGTAGAAACCATTCAATTTTATTGCTTGTTTACCAAGATGAAGTTGAGACTTGACCTCATAGCAGTAACCTGTAGTTGTAGAAAAGATATTATCACAATATTATGACATATAGCAGTACAGGTTAAGTTTGTCATTATTCGTTTAAATGATATACATTCTATGAAGATCATGCAGAATTGAATATTTTTATTTTACATGTGCTGGCACATAGCATGCTTACCAAGTAAACGTTTACCTTTGCCAAAATTTCCTTTCAAGCTACACAATATCAATTAAAGTCTCTTGGAAAATATCCCTCAACCACTGCTACATCCTTTGACAATTTTGTTCTCAGTCTGTTCAATTTGGCAGGAGGAATATCAAAATTCAATTCAGTTCGCTTGTTACCAGATATCATTGGACAAATTGCTATTACTAGCTTCTGAACTGCTTCCTCCTCCAAAGCCTGTTTGCCAATAAAGTTTTCTAGACCAGCAGATGCCAAACCTCTTGAATCAATAAAAACAGAACATAAGCCACGTTGACTGCAGATATCAAGAACCGAGTCAATTTCTAGCTTCTTCAGGATGACAACTTCCACCCCTCTTTGTCTTAAAAGCATGTCCATAGTTTGACCATTCAATTTTCCAGCACTCTGCAGATTATCTACGATAGCTTTCTCATCCGCTAAAACTAGGGTTGGAGCAAGGTCAGTGTTGAAAATAAGTGAATCAATTGGAAGGACAAGTGTCCGAGTAACTACTATTCGAAGTGGCTGCTTTGCCCCAGCTTCAGAAGAAAGAAGATTCAGATTATCATACAGAGTTTGATCTGAAACAATTACGCCATCATATTGCTGTAACATTTTGGAGTAGTAGCCCCCTTCTTCAGCTGCACCATCTCCAAGATCATCCAACATGCCACCATCTAGTGACATTGAGAACCTACACTAACAGAAGACATCAATACAGTGAAAATGATAAACACAACTGTATTTTTATGGACAGAAACCAATAGTTGAACTATTATTGCACCATAGACATCAATCAATTAATCAATCTTTCTATTTCTGAATATTAATACAGATGGTGTAGGACAAAGGCAAAGATTTATTTGACATTGTCAATGGTTGCTATTGTCAATTAACTTACCTTCAATGGTTGATATTGCCATATATATTTGATATTGAAGAGAATTTACACAATTTTACACATTTATGAGCCAAACATTGCATTCACAATAATCTGTATCGAAGGAATTAAATTTACAACCATATAATAACCTAAAACTGAACCATTGGAGGTAAAGTTGGAGAAGTAGGTATCGTCATAACCTATTTTATATTGAAGAACATATAGCCCATGAAAATTACTTTTAAATAGGGATATATTGCTTCATGATCATGTATGGGCATCAATAGTAGAAACTTGATTCCAGACTTGATTGAAACTCTATCCTCCTAAGGGTTAAGTTTAGAGATTCTTCAGAGTAAATATCTTATGTAAGACAATTGCAAAGCAAGCAAGGAGGGCAGTGTTAGCTTTTGGAGTTACTCCAAAAGTGTTTTCACGTTACTAAGAGAGCGCTAGGGCTCTTAGCCCCTTTGACAATGCTTCATGGACATATGGATGGTTCCATTTGGGTGGACGCTTGACCTTGGTTAGAATGCCAGCATGGCGCCCTTACCTAGGAGGTTGTTACCCTAATTGACAAGATTATTAACCCATTGGGTGCACACAATGGGGGAATCAGCTGCTCAATTAGGGGAGGTACCTACCTAGGAGGAGGAGCGATAGGCAACTTAGCCCTTGGAGCTTGAGACCATGTGATATATACCTTGGAAGTTGGACACTTGACTTGAGGATGCTTAGGTTGGGGAGCATACTTCATGGAGGTTGGTGATGGACCCAGACACATAACTTGAGGAGCATTGGAGCTTAGTCACCATATTGGCACACATGAGAGTACCATTAAGCACATGAGAAGACATGTTGCACAGAGTTAGAGGGGCACCTCGCATGAGGACACTTGGATAGTGGACCACCATGGAAGAGGGAGCATTGGACTTTGGAGAGCGCACCATCTTGAAGGAGGGGCGTTGAGCCCAAGGAGGATCATGCTTAGAGGGAATTTCACTTTGGAGGTTGGATAAACCCTAGTTTGACACATATACATCCTTATATTGCAGAGCACTCCATGTGCAATTGCCTTGTTGGTTACTTGTATGGACTTATCTCCTTATCTTATGTTAGCCTCCCTCACCTACTCTATGTAAAGCTAAGTCACATGGTTCGGGTTCAAATTCGGGTTTGACAACAATAAAATTCGATTTGAATTCGAATTTCTCAATGAGGTTCGTCATTAGGTTCGAATATATGTATAAACTATATTATATTGTTAAATATATATATTAATAAATTCTATATATATTTTATCTAGTTATAAAATAATAAATTAATAATTTATAACTGGATAAAATATATATAGAATTTATTAATATATAAATATATAACAATATAATATAGTTTATATATATTAATAAACTATATTAATAAGTTAATACTATAAATTAATAAACTATATTATATAATTAATAATATAAATTAATAAACTATTAATATAGTTTATTAATTTATATTATATGTATACCTCTGTAGACTTTACCAATCATATCGTTGGGCGGAGGGGGTCTCATACACCAATTTGGTGTCTGGCTTGGCCATGACCTTAAAAATAGATTATTATTATTATTATATAGTTTATTAATTTATAGTATTAACTTATTAATATATTTTTTTAATATATATATGTATATTATAACTTATTAACTATATAAATCATACTTCGTGAGCGGCGACCTCAGGTATGTGATAATTTGGTCATGTATTAGTCTGTGCACGACAACCTGTGACAGTGTGACTCTGGCCAACAAAAATTTGTGACTCGCAACACTTGCAACCTTGACCTGTCGCTCGTTCAAGGGTTAGAAATCGTCAGGTCGATGGTGTGGAGAGGACGCGCAAAGGTCAACCATACAGCAACACATGGAAGCGGGTCGACGACGTTAGACTAGAACGAACCCTTGGCCAAATCCAAACGAATTTAAATTTATATTTGGGGTTCACCAAATTTCAAACCTCAACCTAGAAGTTCGACAAACCTTGTGACTTAGATGTAAAGGGAGGAGATATCTCTTGTATTCATTCATCGTTGTACTCTATCTTTGTACTTGTCTTGGAGATGTCTTGTAGGAAGCAAGACAATAGGGTTCATGAGGAAAATGTTGAAATATTGTAACTGCAAAGAGTATTCTATTTATTATTGAGTCATTATTGATTAGATCAATCCCCTTTTGTGGATTGATCATGTCGGGCTTTGTAAATGACCAAATCCCCTTTTGCGGATTGGTCAAACCCTAATTATATCATGCAAATTAAGAAGTCGGCCCCAGGCCTAATTAAAGTGATTTTAACCAATAAGTGAAGAAATCGACCCTGCCCAATGAAGAGACACTTCCCTAGCGTCTGCCAGCTAATATAAATAAGAGAGGCTAGCGCCTCATTCATTCACTCACTCATTCCACTCAACAAGTGCACAAGTTTGGAGATAGTTGCAGTTGGGAGAAGAAGGAAGAGAGAGGCGCATTGCTCAATGTTGGATATTCCCTAGTGTTTTGGTTTATTGTCTTGGCATTGTATTGGCTATCTATATTAAGGAATTTTTTGTTGGGTTTTCTCCCCCATGAGGGTTTCCTAGGATAAATGTTGTGTATCTTGTGATTGTGTTTCTCTCAGTGATCTTACCTATGCTATTGTTATCTAGTAAATTGAAAAGAAACTTAATAGCTGCTCAAAACTTAACATGGTATCAGAGCTAAGCTGAAGAGATCACCTTTCACTGGATAAGCAAAAACGTCACTGTTATCGTACAAGAAAATTAGGGCTTTTTATTGAACAAGAATTTCAGTCTCAAACTCATCAAGGAAGTGCACCCTAGCCTAGTGAGCTCATTGGCAACTTGAGCGCACCTTTTCAGTGCACAGAACTCTCGAAAAGTGAAACCCTATTTTTCACTGGTACCAAAAAACCAGGAAACCAGAACCAATACCAGAAGTACCAGTCCAGAATTGCGCAAGCTCAGTTTCAAGGGTTAAAAGTTTGATTTTCATAAAACTGACTACACCAGGCTACTCGCCTCATCCAAACGCACTTTCATTTTTTGGTCATTTTCCCAGCTTCAGGTCAAGATGTCTGCAAGCACCAAGCTTGTTGACAAGTTAGAAGGTGTGGATAACTTTCGTGCCTAGAAGTATAGGATTGCACTCATTCTTGAAGAGAATGACCTAGCAAGATTCATCAAAGAAAATGTACCAAAACCCGCAGATGCTATAGCTAAAGCAAAGTACCAAAAAGACATGGTTAGGGCCAAAAGAATCATTGCAAACACTATCAAAGATCACTTGATCCTTCAAGTGGCATCTAAAGATACCCCAAAAGAAATGTTTGATGCCCTAACCAGATTATATGAAGGAAGAAACATTAATCGGAAGATGAACTTGAGAACTCAACTCAAGAATACAAACATGCAGAAAGGAGAAACAGTTCATGAATATCTCTCTAGAATCTTTCAATTCAAGGAACAACTAGAAGCAATTGGAGATACCCTAGATGAAGATGAACTCATAATGACAGCTCTTAATGGTCTCACAAGACCTTGGGATGCGTTCATCCAAACCATTTGTGCCAAAAAGGAAAAACTACAATTTGACAGTCTTTGGGAAGAATGTGTTCAAGAAGAAGCAAGAGTAGCTAACAAAGAAGCAGTGCTATTAAGGGATGACGATCAAGCTCTAGCTACTCATACTAAAGGAGGAAAGAGAAGGCCTCACTTCAAGAAAGACCCACCCACATAAGGAGTCTCACTCCCCAAATAAATTCATCCACAAAGAATCTCACCCTCCAAGGAGATTCGAGAAGTTTCAGAAAGGTCAAAGAAGAGAAAAGGATTTCTCATCCTACCAATGTTACCATTGTGACAAGATGGGACATATTGCTAAGAATTGTCTAGCCAGAAGAGAAGAATACAAGAAGAGGAACAAAAGGCACCATGCCCATACAGTTGAAGATGAAGAGCCACCCACAAAGATGATTAAAGAAAAGATTGAAGATTATGTCTTAATCTCTGCACTCTCAAGATCAGTGTCACCTGGTGAGGATACGTGGCTCATAGATAATGGTGCTTCCAAGCACATGACAGGTCAAAGAGACATTCTCTCTTGCCTTACAGAAAAGAACTTTCCCCAGAAAGTTACACTTGGAGATGACTACCAGTACCCTATCAAAGGAGTAGGAGAGTCTGATTATAAACTTGATTCAAGTACCCCAATGAAGATGAAGGATGTACTATATGTACTAGGTTTGACGAAGAACTTGCTTTCTATCTCAGCTTTAGATAAGAAAGGCTTCAAGGTTGCATTCATAGATGGTGAAGTCCTCATGTCGCCTAAAGGAAAAACCATAGAAGATGCAATTGTTATTGGAACAGAAGAAGGTGGCCTGTATAAATTAAAAGGTCGCTCAGATGCAGCCTTGATTCACTCCACTGAGAGTCCATGTGAACTTTGGCATACAAGACTATCTCACATCAACAACAAGGCCCTACCATATGTGAGCAAGGCAGTTACAGGGCTACCAGATTTCAAGGTTGATCATGAAGGTGTGTGCAAGGGATGTGCACAATGAAAGAACATCAAGCATCCTTTCCTGAAGAGAGATAGTAAAGCAGAAGGAGTCTTGGAGCTCATCCACTCAGATGTATGTGGCCCAATGCCATCCACCTCTCTTAGTGGGTATCTATACTACGTATCATTTATTGATGACTATTCTCGCAAGACTTGGATTTACTTCTTGAAATCAAAAGATGAAGTGTTTGGGAAATTCAAGGAATTCAAAGCCTTGATAGAGAATCTTGCTGAAAGAAAAACCAAGATACTCAGGTCAGATAATGGAGGAGAATACACTTCAAAAGAGTTTGTAAGCTTTTGCAGAGATGTCGTGATTAAGAGGGAGCTCACCACTCCCTACAATCCTCAACAAAATGGTGTAGCAGAAAGAAAGAACAGAACTATAATGGAAGCAGTGAAGACTATGATCCATGATCAAGATCTTCCAATGCACTTATGGGCAGAAGCAGCAAGAACAACAGTGTATGTACAAAACAGATTATC